>JAKSZT010044891.1:930610-941760 GCA_026826555.1 Tolypeutes matacus | reverse complement strand
ACTTTTTTAAAGCTGTTTAAAGGGTCTTTATTTTAAAATTATGAACTGAAACTGACATTAAATGGAGAGAAAATGTTAATTTTAAAAGTGAAAGTAGGTAAATCAATAATTATGAGGAGATCTTTACCCATTACTTCATTATTGTTTACTAAATATTTATAAGGCTCTGGATTTTGTTTCAAGGAAACCATTCCTGATTTTCTGTACATCACTGGGCTTTTCTCTAGTGCTAAAAGTTTGTGATGCAGGGATCCATATATAAATATCTGCTCTTATGAACAATTGTAATTTATTAGAAAGTATTGAAAATAAAATCAAACTCATTCTTACAAAGAAACTGAATCTATACAGAAATGAAAATACAAGAACTAGAGTACTGATAGTTCACGGGCTCCAAATTTGTATGGCTTTGAAGGACCTTGCCAACACCTAGAAGAGAAAAAGGGACTTGTGGTGTCCACAAGTTGACAAAGAGTGACTCAATTGTTGAAAATGTATCATGCTGTAGAGGAATGGTTCATAAAAGTCAAGGACCTAATACATCAGGCAGAGGTTACCGCCCTCCATTTTATGAAGGCCTGATTATAACCTCCAAGAATGAAGAAACATAAAAGGAAGACTGCTTTAGAGAATTAGGTAATTCCAAATGTTCATATTTGTCTCTTACCACCCGCTTTCCCTTAATATATATATTTAGTGTTGCATATCAGTCATACATAAACATACATAATATTGAAGTGTTGAGCAGAAACCACAACCTTAGAAAATAAAAGGTCATAACACCTTACAGTAGTCCTGTTCTGGCAGAAACTTTAATTGTGATTCATTTTTAAAAATGGCTAGAGCATTTCTGAAACACAAACTAATAACTTTTATTCATGGCTCTACTTACATGTACAATTCCTGACATCATAACTCTTTAAAACAAAACTGTTTTATTAGGATATATTAAATGAAGATCTTTTTTATCCAATGTGCACTTTCCCTGGTCCTTGATATATTCAGAGTGACGTGCAATCAATTTTTTTATCATTATTAAACCTTTTCAATAGCTTTTTAATAATTATAATTAATAAAGAAAATCCAAAAGAAATTTCCTCTCAATCAGTTTGTTGACACTGACACACATAGGTGTTTTTCTGGCAATCTGTGAACAACTTTTCATTGTTAATCTATCAGTTTTATTGATAAGTGATCCAATTCTACATCATATGGACAAATTGAACAATGAATGGCTTTTGTAAAGCTGTTTAAAAAGTCTTTATTTTAACATTATCAACTGAAATCGATATTAGATATAAAGATAATATTAATTTTAAGAGGGAGTGTACATAAATCCATAATTCAGAGGAGACCTAATTCCAGGATTTCTCAGTTGTTTACTGAAAGTTTAGAAGGCTCTGGATTTTGTTTCAAGGAAACATTCCTGATTTTCAGGACATCATTGGCCTATTCTTGAGTGCAGAGAGATTGTGATGCATGTATCCATATAAAAATACCTCCTCTTAAAATATATTGTAAATTTTTATAAAGTATTTAGTAATAAAATCAAACTCACTTTTACAAAGAACCAGAATCCAGATATACACAAATGAAAATCCAGGAAAAAAGAGTATAAAGAGCTCCCAAACTCCAAAGTTCTGTTGTGGCTTATGAAGGACCTTGTCAACACTCAGAAGAGAAAATGGGACTTGTAGGATCCACAAGGTGATAAAGATTGACTCAAATGTTTACCAGATATCATGGGTGAGAGGGATGGTTCATAAAAGACAAATGACTAATCCATCAAGTAGAATATACTGGCCTCGATTCTATTCATGAATGATTATAGTCTCCAACAATTAAGAAACACAAAAGGAAGACAAATTTATAGAAATACGTAATTCCAAATCTTCTTATTTTTCTCTCACCACCCACTTTCTCTTAATATATATTTTTAGTGATGCATATAAATCATATATGAACATACATAAACTTGAAGCCTAGATCAGAAATCACAACTGTAGAAAATACAGGGGCATAACACCTTATAGTGGTCCCATCTCCAGGAGAAACTTGAATTAAGATTAATTTTTAAAAATTGGCCATAGCATTTCTGAAACACGAGTAATAATTATTATCTATAGCTCAACTTGTGTGTACAATTCCTGACAAATCTGTTTTATTGAAACATATAAAACCAATATTTTTGTATCTATTATGTACATTATTTGGTCCTTGGTATATTCACAGTGGTGTGCATTCATCTCTTCAATCATTATTAAAGATTTTCAATAGCTCCATAATAATTATAAAAAATAAATACCAGAAGAATAAATAGGAAATTATTCATCTATCAATCCATTTGTTGAAACTGACCTACATACATGTTTTTCTGACTGTCCTTGTACAACTATTTTTGTTTATCTATCAGTTTTAGCGATATGAATTACCATACTACATCATGTGGACAAATGAACAATGAATGACTTATTGAAATCTGTTGAAAAGGTCTTTATTTAAAATTATGAAATGAAATGGATATTAGATTGAAAGAAAATGTTAATTTTGAAAGGGAGTGTGGGTAATTCGATAATTTTGAGGAGAACTTTTTCAATGATTTCAAAATTGTTTATTGAATGTTTAGAAGGGTTCAGATTTTGTTTCATGGAATCCATTCCTGATTTTCTGGACATCCTTGGGCAGTTCTGGAGTGGAGAGAGTTTTGGATGCAGGTAATCCATGTATAAATTCCTGTTCTTATGATATATTGTAATTTTTTGGAAAGTATTGGAAATGAAATCAAACACATTCTGACATAGAAACAAAATCCACATATACACAAAAGGAAAAACAGGAACTCACATTACAAATATTTCCCAGGCTCCAAATTTCTCCTATGATTTAGGAAGGAACTTGAAAAAACCCAGAATACAAAAATGGACTGGTAGAGTCACAAGGTGAGAAAGAGTGACTCAAATGTTTACAAGATATCATAGGGGACAGGAACACTTCATAAAATTCAAGGATGTAAACCATCAAGCAAAGATTATCACCCTCCATTCTATGCCCATGTGATTATAGCATCCAACAATGAAGAAACAGAAAAGGAAGAACACTTTAGAGAAATAGGTAATTCCAAGGCTTCATATTTTTCTCCCACCACCCTCTTACACTTAATATATATTTTTGTGATGCATATCAAACATTTATGAACATACATAAACTTGATGTCTAAAGCAGAAAACACGACCTTAGAAAATAAAGGCTCATAACACCTTACAGTGATCCCTTCTCCACCAGAAACTTGAATTGTGATTCATTTTTAAAATTTGGCCAGAGAATTTTTGAAACACTACTAGTTACTATTATTCATGGTTCAACTTGGGTGTACAATTCCTGACATCCCCACAATTTTTAAAACAAATCTGTTTGATTGAGATATATTAAAACTATATCTTTTTTACACAATATGTTCATTACTTGATCCTTCATATATTCACAGTGTTGTGCATTCATCACTTCAATCATTATTAAACTTTTTCCATAGCTCTATAATAATTATAATAAGTAAAGAAAAACCAAAAGAGTAAAGAAGAAATTATTCACTTCTCAATCCATTTGTTGACATTGACCTACATAAGTTTTTTCTAGCTGTTCTTAAACAACTTTTTTGGTTTATCTTTCAGTTTTAATGATATGTGATCCCATATTATATCATGTGGACAAAGTGAGCAATGAATGACATTTTTAAGGCTGTTGAAAATGTTTTTATTTTAAAATTATAGACTGAAATGGATATTAGATTGAGAGAAAATTTTAATTTAAAAGGAAGTGTAGGTAAATCGATAATACTGAGGAGATTATTTTCCATGATATCATGAATGATTCCAGAAGGCTTATAAAGCACAAGATTTTGTTTCAAGTAATCCAGTTCTGATTTTCTGGACATGAGTGGGCTGCTCTCGTGTACTGAGTGATTGTGATGAAGGAATCCATATATAAATAACTTCTCTTATGATATATTGTAATTTTTTGGAATGTTTTGGAAATAAAATCAAACTCATTCTTACAAAGAAGAAGAATCCACCTATACACAAATGAAAACCCAGGAACTCAGAATACCAATAACTCCCAGTCTCCAAATTTCTCCTGACTTATGAAGGGTTTAGCCAACACCGAGAAGAGAAAAAGGGATTTGTAGGGTCCACAAGGTGACAAAGAGTGTCTAAAATGTTTACAAGTTATCATGGGGGAAAACAATGGTTCCTAAAGTCAAGGACACAATCCATCAAGCAGAGTATACCACTGTCCATTCTATGCACACGTGATTATAGCCTGCAACAATGAAGAAAAACAAAAGGAAGCCCACTTTAGAGAACTAGGTAATTTTAAAGATTCATATTTATCTATCACGACTCTCTTTCCCATAATATACATTTTAGTGATGCATGTCAATCATACATGAACATACATAGTCTTGAAGTCTATAGCAGAAATCACAGCCTTAGAAAATAAAGGGGCATGACACCTTACAATGGTCCCATCTCTATCAGAAAATTGAATTTGATTCATTTTCAAATATTGGCCAATGCATTTCTGAAACCCAACTAATAACTATTATCCATGGCTCAAAAGGGGTGTACAGTTCCTGACATGCCCACGATTTTTAAAATAAATGTTTTATTCAGATATATTAAACCATTATCTTTTTTATCCAATGTGTACATTCCCTGGTCGTTGGTATATTCACAGTGGTGTGCATTCATATCTTCATACATTATTAAACCTTTTCAATAGCTTTATAATAATTATAATAAATAATAAAAACAAAAAGAATAAAGAAGAAATGATTCACCTCTCAATTCCTTTGTTAACACTGACATACATAGGTGATTTTCTGGCTGTACTTGAGCAACATTTTTTGTTCATCTATCAGTTTTCTTGATATGTGATCCCAAACAATAAGATGTGGACAAAGTGAACAATGAATAGCTATTTAAAGCTGTTGAAATTCTTTGTTTTAAAATTATGAACTGAAACGTATATCACATTGAAAGAAAATGTTCATTTTAAAAGGGAGTGTAGGTAAATCAATAATTCTGAGGAGATTTTTTTCCCCATGATTTCGTGATTATTTACTGAATGTTTAGATAGCTCAGGATTTTGTTTCAAGGAAACCATTCCTGATTTGCTGGACATCATTGGGCTGTTCTTGAGTGCAGAGAGATTGTGAAGTCTGTATCCATTTTTAAATAACTGCTCTTTGGACTTATTGTAATTTTTTAGAAATTATTGGCAATAACATCAACCTCATTCTTACAAAGAAACCAAATCCACATATACACAAATGAAAACCCAGGAACTTAGAGTTCAAATAGCTCCCTGCCTCCAAATTTCTCTTATGGTCCATAAAGGACATTGCCAACACCTGGAAGAGGAAAAGGGACTGTAAGTGTCCACAAGGTTACAAAGAGTGACCCAAACATTTACAAGATATCAAGGGAAAAGGAATTATTCATAAAAGTCCAGGATCTAATCCATCAGGCACAGTGTACCGCCCTCCCTTTTATGCACGTGTGATTGAAGCCTCAAACAATGAAATAAAATAGGAAAACCACTTTAAAGAAATAGGTAAATCCAAAGCTACATATATTTCCTCAAAACACTTTCTCTTAATATATAATTTTCATGATGCATATCAATCATTTATGAACATACATAAACTTGAAGTCAAGAACAGAAATCATGACATTAGAAAATAAAGGGCATAACACCTTACAGTGGTTCCATACACAGGTCTCCAGCAGAAATTTGAATTGTGCTTCATTTTCAAAATTGGCCAGAGCATTTGTGAAACATGACTATTAACAATGATCCATGGATCAACTTGGGTGTACAATTCCTGACATCCACACGAGTTTTAAATCAAATCCATTTTATTGACACATATTAACCCAATATCTTTTTTATCCAATGTGTGCATTCCTTGTCCTTGGTATATTCACAGTGGTGTGCATTTTTCTCTTCAATCATTATTAAACCTAATCTAAAGCTCAATAATAATTATAATAAATAAAGAAATACAAGAAGAATAAAGACACAATTATTCGCCTCTCAAACCATTTGTGAGACTGACTTACATAGGTGTATATCTGGTTGTCCTTGAACAACTTTTTGGGTTTATCTATCACTTTTGTTGATATGTGATCCATACAACATTATGTGGGCAAAGCGAACAATGAATGGCTTTGTTAAATCTGTTGTAAAGGTCTTTATTTTAATATTATGAACTGAAACTGATATAAGATAGAAAAAATGTTAATTTTAAAAGGGAGTGTAGGTAAATCGATAATTATGAGGAGGTCTTTTTCAATGATTTCACGATTTTTTACTGAATGTTTAGAAGGCTCTGGATTTTGTTTAAATGTAACCATTCCTGATTTTCTGGACATCATTGGGCTGTTTTCAAGTACAGAGAGATTGTGATGCTGGGGTCCATATATAAATATCTGCTCTCAAGAAATATTTTAAATTTTTAAAAATTGTTGTAAATAAAATCAAACTCATTCTTATAATGAAACATAATGCACATATACACAAATGAAAACTGAGGAACTCAGAGTACAAATAACTCCCAGCCTCCAATATCTCCTATGGCTTATGAAGCACCTTGCAATCACACTGAAGAGAAAAATGGACTTGTAGGGTCCAGAAGGTGACAAAGAGTGACTCAAATGATTACCAGATATAATGGGGGACAGGAATGGTTCATAAAAGTCAAGGACCTAATCCATCAAACAGAGTGTACTGCTTCCATTCTATGCATGCGTGATTATAACCTCCAAGAATGAAGAAACACAAAAGGAAGACCACTTTAAGAAATAGGTAATTTTAAAGCTGGATATTTCTTTCTCAACACCCTCTCTCTCTTCATATAGATTTTAGTAATGCATATTAGTCATACATGAACATACATAAACTTGAAGTCTAGAGGAGAAATCAAAACCTTAGGAAAAATGGGGCATAACACCTTAGAGTGGTCCCTTCTCCAGTACAAACTTGAATTGTGTTTCACTTTTCAAAATTGGTCAGAACCTTTCTGAAACATGACTAATAACTATTATCCACTGCTCAACTTGGGTTTACAATTCCTGACATCCTGAAGATTTTAAAACCAATATGTTTTATTGAGGCATATTAAACCAATATTTTTTTATTCAATGTATGCATTCCCTGGTCCTTGTTATATTCGTGGTGGTTCGCATTCATCTTTTCAACCTTTATTAAACTTTTTCAATACGTCTATAATAATTATAATAAATAAAGGAATACCAGAAGAATAAACACGAAAGTAGTCACCTCTCAATCCACTTGTTGACACTGAAATACATAGCTGTTTTTCTCGCTGTCCATGAACAAACTTTTTGTTTACCTATCAGTATGTAGTGATCCCATACTACAGCAACTTGGCAAAGTGAACAATAAATGGACTTTTTAAAGTTGTTGAAAAGGTCTTTATTTTAAAATTAAGAACTGAAAGGGATAATAGATTGAAAGAAAATATTAATTTTAAAAGGGAGTGTGTGTAAATCGATAATTCAGAGAAGATCTACTTCCATAATTTCTTGATTGTATACTGAATGTTTAAAAGGCTCCAGATTTTTTTTCAAGGAAACCATTGCTAGTTTGCTGGACATCATTGGGCCATTCTCTAGTGTAGAGAGATTGTGATTCTGAGATCAATGCCTGCTCTAATGTCATATTGTAATTTTTTTGGAAGTATTGGAAATAAAATTAAACTCAGTCTCACAAAGAAACTGAATCAACATATACACAAATGTAAACAGCAGGAATTTAGAGTACAAATAGCTCCCAGCCTCCAATTTCTCCTATGGCTTATGAATGACATTGCCAACACAAAAAATTGAAAAGGGTATTCTGGGTCAACAAAGGGACAAAGAGTGTCTCAAAAGTTTACAAGTTATTATGGGGAAGAGGAATGGTTCATAAAAAGACTTAATCCATCAAGCAAGGTGTATCGTCCCCCATGCAATGCATGTGTGATTATATCATCCAACAAAGAAGAAAAGCAAAAGGAAGACCATTTTAGAGGAATAGAAATACCAAAACTTCATATTTGTCTCTCACCACTCTTCCTTTTAATACATATGTTTACTGATGCGTGTCAGTCATACATGAACATACATAAACTTGAATTGAAGAGCAGAAATCACAGCCTATAAAATAAAGGGGCATAACACTTTACAGTGCTCCCATACACACATCTCCAGCAGAAACTTGAATTTTGATTAATTTTTTTAAAATTCCAAGTGAATTTCTGAAACATGGCTAATAACTATTAAGCATGGCTCAACTTGGGGGTACAATTCTTGACATCCCCATGATTTTTAAACAAATCTGTTTTATTGAGATATATTAAACAAATATCTTTTTTATGCAGTGTGTACTTTCTCTGGGCCTTGTTATTTTCACAGAGGTGTGCATTCATATCTTCACTCATTATTAAATCTTTTCAATTGCTCTATATTAATTATTGTAATTAAAGAAAAACCAGAAGTATAAAGAAGAAATTATTCACCTCTCACTCCATTTGTTGACCTTGACTTACAAAGGCATTTTTTTGGCTGTTCTTGAATAACAATTTTGTTTATCTATCAGTTTTATTGGTATGTGTTCCCATACTATATTGAGTGGATAAATTGAACAATGAATGCCTTTTTTAAAGCAGTTGGAAATGTCTTTATTTTTAAATTATGAACTGAAATGGATATTAGATTGAAAAAATGTTAATTTAAAGGGAGTGTATGTAAATCAATAATTCTGAAGAGATCTTTAACCATAATTTCATGATAGCTTACTGAATGTTTAGAAGGCTCCGGATTCTTTTCAAGGAAACCATTCCTGAATGTCTGCACATCATTGGGCTGTTCTCGAGTGCAGAGAGATTGTGATGCAGGTATCCATATATAATAACCTGCTCTTATGAGATATTGTAGTTTTTTAGAATATATTGGAAATAAAGTCAAACTCAGCCTTACAAATTAGCAGAATCTACATATACAGAAAACCCAGGAACTCAGAATACAAATAGCTCCCAGCCTCCAATTTTCTCCTATGGCTTTTGAAGTGTCTTGCTAACACCCAGAAGAGAAAAGGGGATGTTTAGGTTCCACAAGGTGACAAAGATCCATTCCAATGTTTACAAGTTATCATGGGGGAGAGGAATTCATCATAAAAGACAAGGACCTAATCCATCATGCAGATTGTATCTCCCTCCATTCTATGCACGTGTGATTACAGCCTCCAACAATGAAGACACAGTAAAGGAAGACCACTTTAGAGAAAAAGGTAGTTGCAAAGGTTCATTTATATCTCTCACCACACTCGTTCTCTTGATATATATTTTTAGTGGTGCATATCAGTCATTCATAAACATATGTAAACTTGACATCTAGAGCAGAAATCACGACCTTAGAAAATAAAGGGGCATAACACCTTACACCTAAACACACATCTCCATCAGAAACTTGAATTGGGATTCCTTTTTAAAAATTGCCCAGAGAATTTCTGAAACAGAGCTAATAACTATTATCTATGGCTCACCTTGTGTGTACAGTTTCTGACATCCCAATGATTTTTAATACAAATCTGTTTTATTGAGACATATAAAACAATTATGTTTTTTATCCAGTGTGTTCTTTCCCTGGTCCTTGGTACATTCACATCAGTAACTATTCATTCCTTCAAACATTATTAAAAATTTTCAAGAGTTATATAATAGTTATTATAAATAAAGAAACCTATAAGAATAAATAAGAAATTATTCACCTCTCAATGTATTTGTTGACACTGATTTACATAGGTTTTTTCTGTCTATCCTTGAAAAATCTTTAATTTTATCTATCAGTTTTACTAATATGTGATCCCCCACTACATGTGGACAAAGTGAACAAAGAAGAGCTTTTTTAAAGCTGTTGAAAAGTTCCTTATTTTAAAATTATGAACTGAAACAGATATTAGAGTGAAAGAAAATGTTAAATTTAAAAGGGAGTGTAGGTAAATTGATAGTTCTGAGGAGATCTTTTTCCATTATTTTACTATTGTTTACTGAATATTGAGAAGGCTCCAGATTTCTTTCAAGGAGACCTTTCCATCATTGGGCTGTTCTTGAGTGCAGAGAGATTGTGATGCATGTATCCATATATAAATATTGCTCTTAAGACTTATTGTCAATTTTTATAAAGTTTAGGAAATAAAATAAAACTCATTCTTACAAAGAAACAGGATCCACATATGCACAAATGAAAAGCCAGGAACTCAGAGTTCAAATAGCTCCCAGCCTCCTAATTTCTCCTGTCTTAAGAAGAAACTTGCCAACAACCAGAAGAGAAAAAGAGATTAGTAGGGTCCACAAGGTGACAAAAAGTTACACAAATGTTTACAAGAAATCATGGGAGAGAGGAATGGTTCATAAAAGCAAGGACTTAATCCATCAAACAGAATGAACTGCCCTCCATTCTATGCAGGAGTGATTATAGTTTCTAAAAATGAAGAAACACAAAAGGAAGACCACTTCAGAAAAAAGAAGTGCCGAGAACCAGATAGCTACTCATCTGAATTCTATCAACCATTTCAGGAAGAGCTAACACCAATTCTGCTTAAGCTCTTCCAAAAAAATAAAAGTAGAAGGAATATTGCCTAAATCATTCTATGTTGCCAGCATTACCCTAATACTGAAACCAAAGATACCACTAGAATGGAAAATTACAGACCAATTTCTCTAATGACCTAGAAGCTAAAATCCTCAAGAAAATACTTGCTAATCGCATTCAACAACATATCTAAAGGATTGTAGACCATGACCAAGTGGGTTTCATCCAGGGTTTGCAAGGATGGTTCAATATAAGAAACTCAATCACTGTAATAAACCACATAAACAAAGAGAAAGAAAAAAAAACACATGATCATCTCTATAGATACAGAAAAAGCATTAGACAAAATACAACACACTTTCCTGAAAAAAACATGGCCAAAGCTTGGAATAGAAGGAAACTTTCTGAATATAATAAAAGGTCTATATGAAAAACCCAAACCTAACAACATTTTCAATGGTGAAATCCTAAAAGCCTTCCCTCTGAGATCATGAA
>JAKSZT010044891.1:738289-807192 GCA_026826555.1 Tolypeutes matacus | reverse complement strand
AGAACAGCCCAATGATGTCCAGCAAACTAACAATGGTTTCCTTGAAAAAAAATCTGGAGCCTTTTAAACATTCAGTAAACAATCAAGAAATTATGGAAGTAGATCTTCTCTGAATTATCGATTTACACACACTCCCTTTTAAAATTAATACTTTCTTTCAGTCTATTATCCCTTTCAGTTCTTAATTTTAAAATAAAGACCTTTTCAACAACTTTAAAAAAGCCATTTATTGTTCACTTTGCCAAGTTGCTTTAGTATGGGATCACTACATACTGATAGGTAAACTGATAGTTCATGGACAGCCAGAAAAACAGTTATGTATGTCAGTGTCAACAAGTGGATTGAGAGGTGACTACTTTCTTGTTTATTCTTCTGGTATTCCTTTATTTATTATAATTATTATAGACGTATTGAAATAGTTTAATAATGGTTGAAAAGATGAATGTGAACCACCGCGAATATAACAAGGACCAGGGAATGTATACATTGAATAAAAAAATATTGGTTTAATATGCCTCAAAAAACATATTGGTTTTAAAATCTTCAGGATGTCAGGAATTGTATACCCAAGTTGAGCAGTGGATAATAGTTATTAGTCATGTTTCAGAAAGGTTCTGACCAATTTTGAAAAGTGAAACACAATTCAAGTTTGTACTGGAGAAGGTACCACTCTAAGGTGTTATGCCCCATTTTTCCTAAGGTTTTGATTTCTCCTCTAGACTTCAAGTTTCTGTATGTTCTTGTATGACTAATATGCATTATTAAAATCTATATGAAGAGAGAGAGGGTGTTGAGAGAGAAATATCCAGCTTTAAAATTACCTATTTCTTAAAGTGGTCTTCCTTTTGTGTTTCTTCATTCTTGGAGGTGATAATCACGCATGCATAGAATGGAAGCAGTACACTCTGTTTGATGGATTAGGTCCTTGACTTTTATGAACCATTCCTCTCCCCCATTATATCTGGTAATCATTTGAGTCACTCTTTGTCACTTTCTGGACCCTACAAGTCCATTTTTCTCTTCAGGGTGATTGCAAGGTGCTTCATAAGCCATAGGAGATATTGGAGGCTGGGAGTTATTTGTACTTTGAGTTCCTCAGTTTTCATTTGTGTATATGTGCATTATGTTTCATTGTAAGAATGAGTTTGATTTTATTTAAAACAATTTTAAAAATTTAAAATATTTCTTGAGAGCAGATATTTATATATTTACCCCAGCATCACAATCTCTCTGTACTTGAAAACAGCCCAATGATGTCCAGAAAATCAGGAATGGTTACATCTAAACAAAATCCAGAGCCTTCTAAACATTCAGTAAAAAATCGTGAAATCATTGAAAAAGATCTCCTCATAATTATCGATTTACCTACACTCCCTTTTAAAATTAACATTTTTTCTATCTAATATCAGTTTCAGTTCATAATATTAAAATAAAGAACTTTACAACAGATTTAACAAAGCCATTCATTGTTCATTTTGCCCACATGATGTTGTATGGATCACATATCAACAAAACTGATAGATAAACCAAAAACATTGTTCAAGGACAACCAGATATACACCTATGTAAGTCAGTCTCACAAATGGTTTGAGAGGTGAATAATTGTTTCTTTATTCTTCTTGTATTTCTTTATTTATTATAATTATTATTGAGCTTTAGATAAGGTTTAATAATGATTGAAGAGAAAAATGCACACCACTGTGAATATACCAAGGACAAGGAATGCACACATTGGATAAAAAAGATATTGGGTTAATATGTGTCAATAAAATGGATTTGTTTTAAAAATCGTGTGGATGTCAGGAATTGTACACCCAAGTTGATCCATGGATCATTGTTAATAGTCATGTTTCACAAATGCTCTGGCCAATTTTAAAAATGAAGCACAATTCAAATTTCTACTGGAGATGTGTGTATCGAACCACTGTAAGTTGTTATGCCCTTTATTTTCTAATGTCATGATTTCTGTTCTTGAGTTCAAGTTTATGTATGTTCACAAATGATTGATATGCATCATGAAAATTATATATTAAGAGAAAGAGGGTTTTGAGGAAATATATGTAGCATTGGATTTACCTATTTCTTTAAAGTGGTTTTCCTATTTTTTTTCATTGTTTGAGGCTTCAATCACACGTGCATAAAATGGAGGGTGGTACACTGTGTCTGATGGATTAGATCCTTGACTTTAATGAATAATTCTTTTTCCCTTGATATCTTGTAAATGTTTGGGTCACTCTTTGTAACCTTGTGGACACTTACAGTCCCTTTTCCTCTTCCAGGTGTTGGCAATGTCCTTTATGGACCATAAGAGAAATTTGGAGGCAGGGAGCTATTTGAACTCTAAGTTCCTGGGTTTTCATTTGTGTATATGTGGATTTGGTTTCTTTGTAAGAATGAGGTTGATGTTATTGCCAATAATTTCTAAAAAATTACAATAAGTCCAAAGAGCAGTTATTTATAAATGGATACAGACTTCACAATCTCTCTGCACTCAAGAAGAGCCCTGGGAAGCGGCTGTGGCTCAATCAGTAGGGCTCCCGTTTACCATATGGGAGGCCCCGGGTTCTGTTCCCGGAGCCTCCTGGTGAAGGCGGGCTCGCCCGCGTGGCGTGATTGGCTGACCCAGCGAGCACAAGTGGCAAGGGGGGGATAAATGAATAAATAAATAAAATCTAAAAAAAAAAAAAAAAAAAAAAGAAGAGCCCAATGATTCCAGCAAATCAGGAATGGTTTCCTTGAAACAAAATCCTGAGCTATCTAAACATTCAGTAAATAATCACGAAATCATGGGGAAAAAAATCTCCTCAGAATTATTGATTTACCTACACTCCCTTTTAAAATGAACATTTTCTTTCAATGTGATATATGTTTCAGTTCATAATTTTAAAACAAAGAATTTCAACAGCTTTAAATAGCTATTCATTGTTCACTTTGTCCACATCATATTGTTTGGGATCACAGATCAAGAAAACTGATAGATGAACAAAAAATGTTGTTCAAGTACAGCCAGAAAATCAACTATTTATGTCAGTGTCAACAAAGGAATTGAGAGGTGAATCATTTCTTCTTTATTCTTTTTGTTTTATTATTTATTATAATTATTATAAAGCTATTGAAAAGGTTTAATAATGTATGAAGATATGAATGCACACCACTGTGAATATACCAACGACCAGGGAATGTACACATTGGATAAAAAAGATATTGGTTTAATATATCTGAATAAAATAGATATAATTTAAAAATCATGGGCATGTCAGGAACTGTACACCCCTTTTGAGCCATGGATAATAGTTATTAGTTGGGTTTCAGAAATGTGCTGGCCATTATTTGACAATGAATCAAATTCAATTTTCTGATAGAGATGGGACCATTGTAAGGTGTTATGCCCCTTTATTTTCTAAGGCTGTGATTTCTGCTATAGACTTCAAGACTATGTATGTTCATGTATGATTGACATGCATCACTAAAATATATATTATGGGAAAGAGAGTGGTGATAGATAAATATGAATCTTTAGAATTACCTAGTTCTGTAAAGTGAGCTTCCTTTTGTTTTTCTTCATTGTTGGAGGCTATAATCACGTGTGCATAGAATGGAGAGTGGTATACTCTGCTTGATGGATTGTGTCCTTGACTTCAGGAACCATTCTTCTCCCCCATGATATCTTGTAAACATTTGAGACACTCTTTCTCACCTTGTGGACCCTACAAATCCCTTTTTTCTCTTCTCGGTGTTGGCTAAACCCTTCATAAGTCAGGAGAAATTTGGAGACTGGGAGTTATTTGTATTCTGAGTTCCTGGGTTTTCATTTGTGTATAGGTGGATTCTTCTTCTTTGTAAGAATGAGTTTGATTTTATTCCCAAAACTTTCCAAAGAATTACAATATATCATAAGAGAAGTTATTTATATATGGATGCCTTCATCACAATCACTCAGTAAACGAGAGCAGCACACTCATGTCCAGAAAATCAGAACTGGTTTCCTTGAAACAAAATCTTGAGCTTTATAAGCCTTCTGGAATCATTCATGATACCATGGAAAATGATCTCCTCAGTATTATCGATTTACCTACACTTCCTTTTAAATTAAAATTTTCTCTCAATCTAATATCCATTTCAGTCCATAAGTTTAAAATAAAAACTTTTTCAACAGCCTTAAAAAAGTCATTCATTGCTCACTTTGTCCACATGATGTAATATGGGATCACATATCATTAAAACTGAAAGATAAACCAAAAAAGTTGTTTAAGAACAGCTAGAAAAAACTTATGTAGGTCAGTGTCAACAAATGGATTGAGAAGTGAATAATTTCTTCTTTACTCTTTTGTTTTTTCTTTACTTATTATAATTATTATAGAGCTATGGAAAAGGTTTAATAATGATTGAAGTGATGAATGCACAACACTGTGAATATATGAAGGATCAAGTAATGAACATATTGTGTAAAAAAGATATTGTTTTAATATATCTCAATAAAACAGATTTGTTTTAAAAATTGTGGGGTTGTCAGGAATTGTACACCCAATTTGAACCATGAATAATAGTAACCTAGTAGTGTTTCAAAAATTCTCTGGCCAAATTTTAAAAATGAGTAACTATTCAAGTTTCTGGTGGAGAAGGAATCACTGTAAGTTGTTATGACCCTTTATTTTCTAAGGTCGTGCTTTCTGCTTTAGACATCAAATTTATGTATGTTCATAAATGTTTGATATGCATCACAAAAATATATATTAAGTGTAAGAGGGTGGTGGGAGAAAAATATGAAGCCTTGGAATTACCTATTTCTCTAAAGTGTTCTTCCTTTTCTGTTTCTTCATTGTTGGATGCTATAATCACATGGGCATAGAATGGAGGGTGATAATCTTTGCTTGATGGATTATGTCCTTGAATTTTATGAACTGTTCCTGTCTCCTATGATATCTTGTAAACATTTGAGTCACTCTTTCTCAGCTTGTGACCCTACCAGTCCCTTTTTGTATTCTGGGTTTTTGCAAGGTCCTTCCTAAATCATAGGCAAAATTTGGAGCCTGGGAAATATTTGTAATGTGAGTTCCTATTTTTCCTTTTGTGTATATGTGGATTTTGTTTCTATGTCAGAATGTGTTTGATTTCATTTCCAATACTTTCCAAAAAATTACAATATATCATAAGAACAGGAATTTATACTTGCTCACCTGCATCCAAACCTCTCTCCACTCCAGAACTGCCCAAGGATGTCCAGAAAATCAGGAATGGATTCTATGAAACAAAATCTGAACCCTTCTAAACATTCAGCAAACAATTTTGAAATCATTGAAAAAGCTCTCCTCAAAATTATCGAATTACCCACACTCCCTTTCAAAATTAACATTTTCTTTCAATCTAATATCCATTTCATTTCATAATTTTAAATAAAGACCTTTTCAAGAGATTTCAATAAGCCATTCATTGTTCATTTGTCCACATGATGTAGTATGGTATCTCATATCGCTAAAACTGATAGATAAACAAAAATAATTGTACAAGGACAGTCAGAAAAACACGTATGTAGGTCAGTTTCAACAAATGGATTGATAGGTGAATAATTTCCTATTTATTCTTCTGGTATTTATTTTTTATAATTATTATGGAGCTATTGAAAATCTTTAATAATGATTGAAGAGATGAATACACACCACTGTGAATATACCAAGGACCAAATAATGTACATATTAGATACAAAAGATATTGGTTTATATGTTTCAATAAAACAGATTTGTTTTAAAAATCGTGGTTTGTCAGGAATTGTACACACAAGTTGAGCTATGGATAATAATTATTACTCGTGTTTCAGAAATGCTATGGCCAATTTTTAAAAATTAATCATAATTCAAGTTTCTCCTGGAGATGGGACCACTATAAGGTGTTATGCCCCTTTATTTTCTACAGTTGTGATTTCTGATCTAGGCATCAAGTTTATGTATGTTCATATATGATTTATATGCATCACTAAAAATATGTATTAAGAGAAAGTGGGTGGTGAGAGAAAAATATGAAGATTTGGAATTACCTATTTCTATAAATTTGTCTTCCTTTTCTGTTTCTTAATTGTTGGAGACTATAATCATGCATGAATAGAATTGAGGTCAGTATAATCTACTTGATGGATTAGTCATTTGTCTTTTATGAGCCATTCCTCTCACCCATGATATCTGGTAAACATTTGAGTCACTCTTTATCACCTTGTGGATCCTACAAGTCCCTTTTCCTCTTCTGAGTGTTGACAAGGTCCTTCATAAGCCACAAAAGAACTTTGGAGTTTGGGAGCTTTTTATACTCTTTTTTCCTGGGTTTTCATTTGTGTATATCTGGATTCTGGTTCTTTGTAAAAGTGAGTTTGATTTTATTACTAAATACTTTATAAAAAATTACAATATATTTTAAGAGGAGGTATTTTTATATGGATACATGCATCACAATCTCTCTGCACTGAAGAATAGGCCAATGATGTCCTGAAAATCAGGAATGTTTCCTTTAAACAAAATCCAGAGCCTTCTAAACTTTCAGTAAACAACTGAGAAATCCTGGAATTAGGTCTCCTCTGAATTATGGATTTATGTACACTTCCTCTTAAAATTAATATTTTCTTTATATCTAATATCGATTTCAGTTGATAATGTTAAAATAAAGACATTTTAAACAGCTTTACAAAAGCCATTCATTGTTCAAGTTGTCCATATGATGTAGCATTGGATCACTTATCAATAAAACTGATAGATTAACAATAAAAAGTTGTTCACAGATTGCCAGAAAAACACCTATGTGTGTCAGTGTCAACAAACTGATTGAGAGGAAATTTCTTTTGGATTTTCTTTATTAATTATAATTATTAAAGAGCTATTGAAAAGGTTTAATAATGATAAAAAAATTGATTGCACGTCACTCTGAATATATCAAGGACCAGGGAAAGTGCACATTGGATAAAAAAGACCTTCATTTAATATATCTTAATAAAACAGTTTAGTTTTAAAGAGTCGAGATGTCAGGAATTGTACATGCAAGTAGAGCCATGAATAAAAGTTATTAGTTTATGTTTCAGCAATGCTCTAGCCATTTTTAAAAATGAATCACAATTAAAGTTTCTGCCAGAAACAGGACTACTGTAAGGTGTTATGACCCTTTATTTTCTAAGGTTGTGGTTTCTGCTCAACACTTCAATATTATGTATGTTTATGTATGACTGATATGCAACACTAAAATATATCTTAAGGGAAAGAGGGTGGTGAGAGACAAATATGAAGATTTTGAATTACCTAATTCTCTAAAGCAGTCTTCCTTTTATGTTTCTTCATTCTTGGAGGTTATAATCAGGCCTTCATAAAATGGAGGGCGGTAACCTCTGCCTGATGTATTAGGTCCTTGACTTTTATGAACCATTCCTCTACAGCATGATACATTTTAAACAATTGAGTCACTCTTTGTCAACTTGTGGACACCACAAGTCCCTTTTTCTCTTCTAGGTGTTGGCAAGGTCCTTCAAAGCCATACAAATTTGGAGCCCGTGAACTATCAGTACTCTAGTTCTTGTATTTTCATTTCTGTATATAGAGATTCAGTTTCTTTGTAAGAATGAGTTTGATTTTATTTTCAATACTTTCTAATAAATTACAATTGTTCATAAGAGCAGATATTTATATATGGATCCCTGCATCACAAACATTTTGCACTCGAGAACAGCCCAGTGATGTACAGAAAATCAGGAATGGTTTCCTTGAAACAAAATCCAGAGCCTTATAAATATTTAGTAAACAATAATGAAGTCATGGGAAAATATCTCCTCATAATTATTGATTTACCTACTTTCACTTTTAAAATTAACATTTTCTCTCCATTTAATGTCAGTTTAAGTTCATAATTTTAAAATAAAGACCCTTTAAACAGCTTTAAAAAAGTCATTCATTGTTCACTTTGCCCACATGATGTTTTATGGGATCACATCTCAATAAAACTGATTGAAAAAAAAAAGTTGTTCAAGGACACCCAGAAAAATACCTATGTATATCAGTGTTAACAAATGGATTGATAGTTGAAAAATTTATTATTTATTCTTCAGGTTTTTCTTTATTTATTATAATTATTATAGATCTATTGAAAATGTTTAAAAATGTTTTAATAGGTGAAGGCTCACTGCTGTGAATATACCAAGGATGAGGGAAGGTACACAGTGAATAAAAAAGGTATTGGTTTAATATGTCTCAATAAAATATATTTGTTTTAAAATCATGGGGATTTCAATAATTGTACACACAAGTTGAGCCATGGATAATAGTAATTAAGCCTGTTTCAGAAAAGCTTTGGGCAATTTTTAGAAATGAATCTCAATTCCAATATCTGCTGGAGATGTGTGTATGGGAACACTGTAAGGTGTTATGCCACTTTGTTTTCTAAGGTTATGATTTCTTGTTTAGACTTCAAGTTTTTCTATGTTCATGTATGATTGATAAGCATCACTAAAAATAAATGTTAAGAGAAAGAGGGTGGTGAGAGACAAACATGAAGCTTTGGAATTAACTATTTCTCTAAAGAGGTATTCCATTTGTTTTTCTTCATTGTTGGAGGCTATAATCATGCATACAAAGAATGAAGTGTGCTAGACTGTGCTTGATGAATTAATTCCTTGATTTTATGAACCATTCCTCTCCCTCATGTTATGTTGTAAACTTTTGAGTCATTCTTTGTCCCCTTGTGGACCCTACAAGTCCCTTATTCTCTTCTAGGTTTTGGCAAGGACCTCCATATACCTTAGGAGATATTTGCAGGTTGGAAGCTATTTGTACAACACGTTCTGGATTTTCATTTATGTATATGTGGATTCTGTTTCTTATTGAGAATATGTTTGATTTTGTTTCCAATACTTTCAAAAATATTACAATATGTCATAAGAGGGGGTAATTATATATGGATACCTGTATTACAATCTCTCTGCACTCAAGAACAGAGAATGATTTCCAGAAATTGAAGAATTATTTCCTTGAAACAAAATCTAGAGCTTTCTAAACTTTCAGTAAATAATCATGATTTCATGGAAAAAGATCTCCTCTGAATTATCGATTTACATACACACCATTTTAAATTTAACAATTTCTTTCAATCTAATATACATTTCAGTCATAATTTTAAAAGACTTTTTCAACAACTTTAAAAAAGCCATTCATTGATCACTCTGTCCACATGATGTAGTATGGGACCACATATCAATAAAACTGATAGATAAACAAAAAAAGGTGTTCAAGTACAGACAGAAAAATACCTATGTATGTTAGAGTCAACAAATGGATTTAGAGGTGAATAATTTCTTATTTTCTTCTGGTATTTTTTATTGATTATATTTATTATAGAGCTTTTGAAAAGGTTTAATAATGATTGAAGAGAGGAATGCACAGCAATGTGACTATCCCAAGGACCAGGGAATGTACACATTGGATAAAAAACATATTGGTGCAATGGTGTCTCAATAAAACAGATTTGTTTTAAAAATTGTGGGGATGTCAGGAATTATACACCCAAGTTGAAAAATGGATAATAATTATAAGTCGTGTTTCAGAAATGCTCTGGCAATTTTTAAAATCTAATCACAATTCAAGTTTCTGCTGGAAATGGGACCAGTGTAAGGTGTTATGCCACTTTATTTTCTATAGGCATGGGATTTGCTCCAGACTTCAAGTTTATGTATGTCCATGTATGATTGATATGCAACACTAAAAAATATATATCATAAGAAAGAGGGTGATGAGAGATGAAAATGAACTTTTGGAATTTCTTATTTCTCTAAACTGGTCTTAATTTTGTGTTTCGTCATTGTTGGAGACTATAATCATACATGCATATATTTGAGGGCAGTACACACAGCTTGATAGATTAGGTCCTTGACTTTTATGAACCATTCCACTCCCCCATGATATTTATAAACATTTGAATCACTCTTTGTCACATTGTGGACCCTAAAAGTCACTTTTGCTTATCAGGGTTTTGGCAAGGTACGTCATAAGCCATAGGAGAAATTTTGAGGTCGGGAGCAATTTGTAACCTGAGTCCCTGTGTTTCCATTTGTGTATACATGGATTCTGCTTCTTTGCCAAATGAGTTTAAATTTATTTCCAATGCTTTTTAAAAACTAAAAGCTGTCAAAGGAGCAGGAATTTATATATGGATAACTGCATCACAAACTCTCTGCATTCATGAACATCCCAATGATGTCCAGAAAATCAGTAATGGTTCCCCTGAAACCAAACCCAAAGCCTTCTAAACATTCAGTAAACAATCATGAAATCATAGAAAATGATCTCCTCAGAATTATCGATTTACCTACACTACCTTTTAAAATTAACATTTCATTTCATTCTAATATGCTTTTCAGTTCATAATTTTAAAAAAAGACCTTTTCAAAGGCTTAAAAAACCCATTCATTGTTCACTTTGCCAACATGATTTAGATTGGGATCACATATCAATAAAACTGATAGATAAACTGAAAACGTTGTTCAAGGACAGCCAGAAAAACACTGATATATGTCAGTGTCAACCAATGGATTAAGAGTTGAGTAATTTCTCCTTTACTCTTCTGGTAATTCTTTATTTATTATAAATATTATAGAGGTATTGAAAATGTTTAATAATGATTCAAGAGATGAATGCACTCCACTGTGAATATAACAAGGGCCAGGGAATGTACCCATTGGATAAAAAATTTATTGGTGTATTATGTCTAAATAAAATATATTTGTTTTTAAAATCGTGGGAATGTTAGGAATTGTAAACCAAGCATGGCAATGAATAATAGTTATTAGTCATGCTTCACAAATGCTCTGGCCAAGTTTTAAAAATGAATCATAATTCAAGTTTCTGCTGGAAATAGGACCATTGTAAGCTGTTATAACCCTTTATGTTCTATGGTTGTGTTTTCTGCTCTAGACTTCAAGTTTATGTATGTTCATGTATGATGGATATGCATCACTAAAATTGTATATTAAGGGAAAGAGTGTGGTGAGAGACAAATATGAAACTTTCAAATTAACAGTCTCTATAAATACATCTTCCATTTCTGTTTCTTCTTTGTTGGAAGGTCTATTCACATGTAAATAGAATGGAGGGAGGTACACTCTGCTTGGTGGAATAGGTGTTTGACATTTATGAACCATTCCTCTCCTTCATGATATCTTGTAAATATTTGAGTCACTCTTTGTCACCTTGTGGATCCTACAAGTCCTCTATTCTCTTCTGGGTGTTGGCAAGTTTCTTCATAAGCCATAGGAGAAATTTAGAGGTTGGGAGCTATTTGTACTCTGAGATCCTTCATTTTCATTTGTGTATATGTTGATTCTGTTTCTTTGTAAGAATGAGTTTGATTTTATTTCCAAAACTTTCTAAGAAAATACAATATTTCATAAGAGCAACTATTTATATATGGATACTTTCATCACAGTCTCTTGGTACTTGAGAACAGCCCAGTGATGGCCAGAAAATCAGGAATGCGTTCCTTAAAACAAAATGCAGAGCCTTCTAAATTTTCATTAAACAATCATGAATTTATGGAAAAAGTTCCCTTCAGAATTATCAATTTACCTACCCTAGTTTTTAAAATTAATATTTTCTTTCAATCTAATATCCATTTCAGTACATAATTGCAAAATAAAGACCTCTTCAACAACTTTTAAAAAGCCTTTCATTGTTCACTTTGTCCACATGATGTAGTATGGGATCACATATCAATAAAACTGATAGACAAACAAAAAAAGGTGTTCATGGAAAGCCAGAAAAACCTATGAATGTCAGTGTCAACAAATGGATTGAGAGGGGAATAATTTCTTCCTGATTCTTCTGTTTTTTCTTTATTTATTATAATTATTATGGAGCAATTGAAAAGGTTTAATAATGATTGAAGAGATGAATGCACACCACTGTGAATATACCAAGGACCAGGGAATATACACTTTGGAAAAAAAGATATTGTTTTAATATGCCTCAATAAAACACTTTGGTTTTAAAAATCATGGGAATGTCAGGAATAGTACACCAAAGTTGAGCCCTGCAAAATAGTTACTATTCATGTTTCAGAAATGTTCTGGTCAATTTTTCAAAATGAATCACAATTCAAGTTTCTGCTGGATATCGGCCTACTGTTAGGTGTTATGCTTTTATTTTCTAAGGTTGTGAGTTCTGCTCTAGAATTCAAGTTCATGTATGTTCACGTATGACTGATATTCATCACTAAAATATATATGTAAAAAAGAGTGTGGTGAGAGTCAAATATGAAGCTTTGAAAATGCCTATTTCTCTAAAGTGTCTTCCTTTTGTTCTTCTTCATTTTGTTGGTGGCTATAATTACGCCTTCAGAGAATGGAGGGCAGTACTCTCTGATTGATGGATAAGGTCCTTGATTTTAATGAGCCATTACTCTCCACATTGATATCTTGTAAACATGTGAGTCACTCTTTCTCAACTTGTGAACCTTACAAGTCCTTTTTTCTCTTCTGGGTGTTGGGAAGGTAATTCATAAGCCATAGGAGAAATTTGAGGCTGGGAGCTATTTTTATTCTAAGTTCCTGTGTTTTCATTTGTGAATATCTGTATTCTGTTTCTTTGTAAAAAAGATTTTGATTTATTTCCAATATTTTTTTTAAATTACAATATTGCAAAAGAGAAAATATTTATATATGGATCCCTGCATCACAATAATTCTTCACACGAGAAGAGCCCAATTATGTACAGAAAATCAGGAATGGTTTCCTTGAAACAAAATCCAGAGCCTTTCAAACATTCTGTAAGCAATCATGAAATCATGAAAAAAATATCCTGAGAATTATTGATTTACATACACTCAATTTTAAAATCAACATTTTCTTTCAATCTAATATCTGCTTTAGTTCATTATTTTAAAGTAAATACCTTTTCAACAGCTTTAAAAAGCCATGCATTTTTCATTTTGTCCACATGATGTAGTAAGGAATCACATATCAGTAAAACTTATAGATAAACAAAAAACTTTGTTCAAGGACTGCCAGGAAAAAACACCTACATATGTCAGCGTCAACAAATGGATTGAGAGGTGAATAATTATTTCTTTATTCTTCTGGGTTTCCTTTATTTATTGTAATTATTATGGAGCTCTTGGAAAGGTTTAATAATGATTGAAGTTATGAGAGCACACCACTCTGAACATACCAAGGACCAGGGAATGTATACATTGGATAAAAAACATATTGGTATAGTACGTCTCAGTAAAACAGAATTATTTTAAAAATCGTGGGGATGCCAGGAATTTTAAACCCAAGTTCAGCCATCGATAATAGTTATTAGTCATGTTTCAGAAATGATCTGGCAAGTTTTTAAAAATGAATCACAATTTGAGTTTCTTCTGGAGATTTGTATACGAGACCACTGTAAGGTGTTATGACCCTTTATTTTCTATTGTTCTTTTTTTTTATTATGGGTAAAAATAAAAATTCTCACAATACATACAAACATTTGCAAAATGATATATAAATATATATGCATATATGTGTATTTGCTTACAAAAATGTTTTATATATATATATATATATATACATATATTTTAAGAGGTGCTTAGATTACCCAGAATATTACATGGAACCCACTGGGATTCCCATGTTGCCCACCTCCCACATCTCCCACCACATCCCACACAAACATCTCCCACAGTGTGGCCCACCACCCTCAATGAACTTACACATCCTGGAGCCTTGCCACCAACCATAGACCACAGTTTCTGCTCTAGATTTCAAGATTATGTATGCTCATGTATGAATGATGTGCATCACTAAAATTATATATTAAGAGAAAGAGTGTGGTGAGAGAGAAATATGAAGCTTTGGAATTACCGATTTCTCTTGAGTCCTTCCATTTGTGTTTGTTCATTGTTGGAAGCTATAAATGAGTGTGTAAAGTAGGGTGGTACACACTTCTTGATGGATTAAGTCCTTGATTTTATGAACCACTCCTCTGCTCCATGATATCTTGCAAACACTTGAGTCGCTCTTTGTCTCCTTGTGGACACTACAAGTCCCTTTTGCTCTTTTGAGTGTTGGAAAATTACTTCATATGCCATAGGAGAAATTTGCACCTGCGTGCTATTTGTACACCGAGTTCCTGGGTTTCCATTTGTGTATATGTGGATTTTGTTTCTTTGTTAGAATGAGTTTGGTTTTATTTCCAATACTTTCTTAAAAATTACATTATGTCAAGAGAGCAGGCATTTATAAATGGATACCAGCATCACAATATCTCTGCACTCGAGAACAACCACTTGATGTCCGGAAAATCAAGAATGGTATACTTGTGAAAAAATCTGGAGCCTTCAAATCATTCAGTAAACAATTGTGAAATCATGGGAAAGAGCTCCTCAAAATTATCAATTTACCTGCACTACCTTTTAAAATTAACACTTTTTTCAGTCTAATAAGTGTTTCTGTCATATTTTTAAAATAAAGAACTTTTCAAAAACTTTAAAATAGCCATTCAGGTTTCACTTTGTCCACATGAAGTACTTTGGGATCACATATGAATAAAACTGAGAGTTACTCAAAAAAGTTGTTCAAGAACAGCCCGAAAAGTACTGATGTATGTTACTGTCAAAACATGGATTGTGAGGTGAATAATTTATTCTTTATACTTTTGGTATTTCTTATTTATTATAATTATTATAGAGCTATTGAAAAGGTTTAATAATGTTTGAAGTGAGGAATGCACACCACTGTGAATATACGAAGGACTAGGGAATGTACACATGGGATAAAAAAGACATCGGTTTAATATGTCTCAATAAAACAGATTTGTTTTAAAAATCATCGGGTTATCAGGAATTGCAAAACAAAGTTGAATCATGGATAATAGTTATTCCTCTAGTTTCAAATTTTTTCCGGTCAATTTTTACAATTGAATCACAATTCAAGATTCTGCTGGAGACAGGACCACTGTAAGGTGTTATGCACCTTTATTTTCTAAGGTCATGATTTCTGCTCTAGACTGCATGTTTATTTATGATCATGTATGATTGATATGCAACATTAAGTATATATATTAATAGAAGGAGGGTGGTAAGAGACAATATGAAGCTTGGGAGTTCCCTATTTCTACAAATTGGTCTTCCTTTTGTGTTTCTTAATAGTTGGAGGCTCAATTCATGCACTGGTAGAATGGAGGGCGGTACAGTTTGCTTGTGGGATTATTTCCTTGACATTTATGAACCATTCCTCTCCCCCATGATATGATGTAAACATATGAGTCACTCTTTTTCACCTTGTGGACACTACGTGACGCTTTTTCTATTCTGGGTGAAGGCACAGCCCTTCATAAGCCATTGGAGAAATTTGGAGGCTTGGAGCTATTTGTACTCTGAGTTCCTGAGTTTTCATTTGTCTATATGTGGATTCTCTTTCTTTGTAAGAATGAGTTTGATTTTATTTCCAATATTTTCTAAAAAATTACAATATGTCATAAGAGCAGGTATTTATATATGGATACCTGCATCACAATTTCTCTGCACTCAATAATTGCCAAATGATATGCAGAAAATCAGGAATGGTTTCCTTGAAACAAATCCGGAGCTTTCTAATTATCAGGAAACAATCGTGAAATCATGAAAAATGAACTCCTCAGAATTATCAATTTACCTTCACTTCCTTTTAAAATTAACATTTTTTTCAATCTAATATCCATTGCCATTCATAATTTATAAACAAAGACATATTCAACATCTTTTAAAAAGCCACTCATTGCTCACTTTTTCCATATGGTTTAGTATTCAATCACATATCAATATAACTGAGAGATAAACAAAAGAATTTGTACAAGGACAGCCAGAAAAACACGTATGGAAGTCAATGTCAACAAATGAACTAGAATGTGAATAATTTCTTCTTTATTCTTCTGGTATTTTTTAAATGATAATTATTATAAGCTATTGAAAATGTTTAATAATGATTGAAGAGATGAATGCACACCACTGTGAATAGACCAAAGACCAGGGAATGTGTACACTGTATAAAAAAGACATCTGTCTAATATATCTCATTAAAACAGATTTGTTTTAAAAATTGTGGGGATATCAGGAATTGTAACCAGGTTGAATCATGGGTAATAGTTGTTAGTCTAGTTTCATAAATGCTTTGGCCAATTTTTCCATTTGAATCACGATTCATGTTTCTCCTGGAAACAGGACCACTGTAAGGTGTTGTGCCCCTTTATTTTCTAAGTTTGTGATTTCTGCTCTAGACATCAATTTTATGTATGTTCATGTATGACTGTTATGCATCAATAAATATATATATTATTAGAAAGAGGGTGGTGAGAGACATGAAGCTTTGGAATTCTCTATTCTCTAAAGTGATCTTCCTTTGGTGTTTCTAAATATTTGGAGGTTCTATTCACAAATGCGTAGAATGGAGGGCAGTACACTCAGCTTGATGGATTAGTTCCTTGATTTTTATGAATTATTCCTCTCCCCCATGATATCTTGTAAACATCTGTGTCTCTCTTTCTCACCTTGTGGACCCTATGGGACCTTTCTTCTACTCTGGGTGTTGGCAAGGTCCTTCATAAGTCATCAGATAAATTTGCAGCTTTGGAGCTATTTGTACTCTGAGTTCCTGCATTTTCACTTGTCTATATGTGGATTCCATTTCTTTGTAAGAATGAGTTTGATTTTATTTCCAATACTTTCTAAAAAATTACAATACGTCATTAGAGCAAGTATTTATATACGAATACCTGCATCTCAATACCTCTGCACTCGTGACCACCCAATTATGTACACAAAATAAGAAATAGTTTACTTGAACCAAAATCCAGAGCCTTCTAATCATTCAGTAATCAATCATGAAATCATGGAAAGAGTTCTCCTCTGAATTATTGATTTACCTACAGTCCCTTTTATAATTAACATTTTCTTTCATTCTAATATCCGTTTCAGTTAATATTTTTAAAATAAAGACATTTTTAACAGTTTTTAAAAAGCCATTCATTGCTCACTTTGTCCATATGATGACGTATGGGTTCACAGATAAATAAAAATGATAGATAAACAAAAAAGTTGTTCATGGAAAATCAGAAAAATTTCTATATGTGTTAGTGTCTACAAATAGATTGAGAGGTGAATACTTTCTCCCTTATTCTTCTGTTTTTTTAATTTATTATAATTATTATAGGGTTATTGAAAAGGTTTAATAATGATTTACAAGATGAATGCATACCCCTGTGAATACCAAGGACCAGGGAATGTACACAATTGACAAAATGTATTGGTTTAATATGTCACAATAAAACTGATTTGTTTTAAAATCGAGGGGTTGTCAGGAATTGTAGACACAAGTGGAGCCATGGCTTATAGTTACTAGTCCTATTTCACAAAAGCTCTGGCCAGTTTTTAAAAAAGAATCACAATTCAAGTTTCTTCAGAAGATGGGATCACTCTAAGGTGTTATGCTCCTTTATTTCCTAACATCGTGAATTCTGCTACAGAATTCAAGTTTATGTATGTTCATGTATGATTGATATGCATCACTAAAATATATATATTAAGAGACAGAGTGTGATGAGAGACAAATATGAAACTTTGGAACTACCTATTTCTCTAAAGAGGTCTTCCTTTTGTGTTTTCTCATTGTTGGAGGCAATACTTACACGTGCACAGAATAGTGGGTGGTACACTCTGCTTCATGGATTTGTTTCTTGACACTTATAAACCATTCTTTTCACCCATGATATTTTGTAAACATATGAGTCTCTCTCTGTCACATTGTGGATTCTACACGTTCCTTTTTCTCTACTGGGTGTTGGCAAAGTCCTTCAGAAGCAAAGGAGAAATTTGTAAGCTGTGATCTATTAGTACACTAAGTTCCTTGGTTTTCATTTCTGCATATGTGGATTCTATTTCTTTGTAAGAATGAGATTGATTTTATTACAATACTTTCTAAAAAATTACAATATGACATAAGAGCAGGTATTTATATATGGATACAAGCATCATTGTCTCTCTGCACTCGAGAATAGCCCAATGATGTACATAAAATCAGGAATGGTTTCTTTGAAACAAAATCCGGACACTTGTAAACATACAGTAAAAAATCGTGAAATCATATAAAAAGATCTCTTCAGAATTATTGATTTACCTACACTCCCTTTTAAAATTAATATTTTCTTTCCATCTATTATCCATTTCAGTTCATATTTTTAAAATAAAGACCTTTTCTACAGCTGTAAAAAAGGAATTCATTGTTCACTTTGTCCACATTGTGTAGTATGGTGTCACATATCAATAAAACTGATAGATAAACAAAAAACTTCTTCTAGGACAGGTAGAAAAACACCAATGTATGTCAGTTGCAGAAAATGGATTGTGAGGTGAATAATTTCTGCTTTATTCTTCTGGTTTTACTTAATTTATTATAATTATTATAGAGCAATTGAAAGCTTTAATACTGATTGAAGAGTTGAAAGCACATGACTGTGAATATACCAAGGACCAGGGAATGTACACAGTGGATAAGAAATGTATTGGTTTAATATGTCTCATTTAAACAGATTATTTTTAAAAATCTTATGGATGTCAGAAATTGTTCACACAAGTGGAGCCATGGATAATAATTATTAGTCATATTTCAAAAATGATTTGCCAATTTTGAAAAATGATTCTTAATTCATATTTCTGCTGGAATGGGAGCAGTGTAAGGTGTTATGGCCTTTAATTTTCAAAGGTTTTGATTTCTGCTATAGACTACAATTTTAGGTATGTTCATGTATGACTGATATACATCACTAAAAATATATATTAAAAAATAGAGTGTGGTGAGACAGAAATATGAAGCTTGAAATTACATATATCTCTAAACTGGTCTTCCTTTTGTGTTTCTTCCTTGTTGGAGGCTACAATCACGCTTGCACTGAATGGAGGGTAGTACACTCCTCTTGATGGATTAGGTCCTTGAATTTTATGAACCTTTCCTCTCCCCCATGATATCTTGTAAACATTTGGGTTAGTCATTGTAACCTTTTGGCCCATACAAGTTCCTTTTTCTCTTCTGGGTGTTAGCAAGGTCCTTCATAACCCATAGGAGAAATTTTGAGGCTGGGAGCTGTTGTACACTGAGTTCCTGGGTTTTCATTTGTGCATATGTGGATTCTGTTTCTTTGTAACAATGAGATTTATTTTATTTCCAACATTTCCTAAATAATTAAAATATGTCATAAGAGTGGGTATTTATATATGGATACTTGCATCACAATCTCTCTGCACTGGAGAACAGCCAATGATGTCCCCAAAATCTGGAATGGTTACCTTGAAACAAAATCCATGGCCTTTATATCATTCAGTAAACATTCATGTAATCATGGAAAAAGTTCTGCTCTGAATTATTGATTTACTTCCACTCCCTCTCAAAATTAACATTTTCTTTCAATCTAATAACTCTTTATGTTAATTATTTTAAAATAAAGACATTTTCAAAACTTGAAAAAGCCATTCATTTTTCACTTTGTCTACATGATGTATTACGGATCACATATCAATAAAACTGATAAATAAACAAAAAAGTTGTTCTAGAACAGTCAGAATAACACTTATGTAAGTCAGTTTTAACAAAGGGATTGAGAGGCAAACAATTTCTTCTTTAAACTTCTGGTTTATCTTTCTTTATTATAATTATTAAAGAACTTTGAAAAGGTTTGATAATGATTGAAGAGATGAATGCACACAACTGTGAATATAGGAAGGATGAGGGCATGTACACATTGAATAGAAAATATATTGGTTTAATAGGTTCAATAAAACAGATTTCTTAAAAAAAATCCGTGGGGATATCAGGAAATGTACACCCAAGTTCAGCCATGCCTAATATTTATTATCTGTGTTTCAGAAATGCTCTGGCCAATTTTTGAAAATGAATCACAATTCAAGTTTCTAATGGATTTGATATCAGTGTAACATGGTATGCCTTTTTATTTTCAAAGGTCGTGATTTCTGTTGTAGACTTCAAGTTTATGTATGTTCATGTATGACTGATATACATCACTAAAAATATATATTAATTGAAAGAGAGTGGTGAGAGACAATATGATGCTTTGGAATTACCTATTTCTCTAAAGTGGTCTTCCTTTTGTGTTTCTTCATAGTTGGAGGCAGTAATGACACTTGCATAGATTGAAGGGTTTACAGTCTGCTTGATGTATTTCATCCTTTTCTTTTATGAACAATTCCTTTCCCCCATGATATCTTGTAAACTTTTGTATCAATATTTATCACCATATGGATGCTACACATCCCTTTTGATCTCTAGGGTGTTGCAAAGTCCTTCAAAAGCCAGAGAAGAAATTTGGAGGATGGGAGCTATTTGTACTTTGAGTTCCTGTGTTTTCATTTGTGCCTGTGTTCTCAGTTTCTTTGTAACATTAAGATTGATTGAATTTCTTATAATTTCTAAAAAATTACAATTTGTCATTAGAACAGGTATTTATATATTGATACTTGCATCACAATCTCTCTGCATTTGAGAACAGCACAATGATGTCCAGAAAATCAGGAATAGTTTCCATGAAACAAAATTCAGATCGTTCTAAACATTCAGTAAACAAGTGTGAAATCATGGAAAAAGATTTCGTCTGAATTTTTGATATACCTATATTCCCTTTTAAAATTAACAAATTTTTTCAATCTAATATACATTTAAGTTCATCGTATCAAAATAAAGACCTTTTCAACAGTTTTTAAAATGCCATTTATTGTTCACTTTCTCCTCATGATGTATTAAGGGATCAAGTTTTAATAAAAATGGTAGATAAACAAAAAAAGTTGTACAAGGACAGCCAGAAAAACACCTATGTATGTCAGCGTCAATAAATGGATTGAGAAGTGAATAATTCCTTCTTTATTCTTCTGATTTTTTCTTTATTTATTATAATTATTATCGAGCTATTCAAAAGATTTAATAATGAATGAAGAGGTGAATGGACATCACTGTGAATATACCAAGGATCTGGGAATGTACACATTGGATAAAGAAAATATTTGTTTAATATGTCTTTAATAAAATAGATTTGTTTTAAAAATCTTAGAGATGTCAGGAATTGCACAACCACATGAAGTCATGGATAATACTTATTTGCTGTGTGTCAGAAATACTCTGGCCAATTTTTAAAAATGAATCACATTTCAAGATTCTGCAGTACATGTGTGCATGGGACCACTCTAAGGATTTGTGCCCATTTATTTTCAATGGTCAAAATTTCTGCTCTATTCTTCAAGTTTATGTAGGTTCATGAATGATTGATATGCATCACTAAAACTATATATTAAGATAAAGAGGGTGGTGAGAGACAAATATGAAGATTTGGAATTACCTATTTCTATAAAGTGGTCTTCCTTTTGTGTTTGTCATTGTTGGATGCTTTAAGCACAAGTGCATAGAATGGAAGGAGGCACACTCTGCTTGATGGATTAGGTCTTTGAATTTTATGAATGATTCCTCTCCCCCCATGAAATGTATGCATTTGAGTGACTTCTTTCTCACCTTGTAGCCCTAGCAGTTCCTTTTTCTCTTCTGGGTGATGTCACGGTCCTTCATAAGTTGTAGGAGAAATTTGGAGGCTGGGAGCTATTTGTACTATGAGTTCCTGGGTTTTCATTTCTGTATATTTGGATTCTGTTTCTTTGTAAGAATGAGTTTAGTTTTATTTCCAATATTTTCTAAAAAATTACTATATGTTATCAGAGCAGGTATTAGTATTTGGATCCCTGCATCACAATCTCTCTGCACTCGAGAACAACCCAATTATGTCCAGAAAATCAGGAATGGATTCCTTGAATCAAAATTCAGAGCCTTTTAAATATTCAGTAAAGAATCTTGAAATCATGAAAATGATATCAGAATTATCAATTTACCTACACTCGCTTTTAAAATTAACATTTTCTTTCAATCTCATATCCGTTTCAGTTTACCTTTTTAAAATAAAGACCATTTCAACAGCTTTAAAAAAGCCATTCATTGTTCACTTTGTCCACATGATGTAATATGGGATCACATATCAATAAAACTGATGGATAAGCAAAAATTTGTTCAAGGACAGCCAGAAAACACTTATGTATGTCAGTGCCAACAAATGGATTAGGAAGTGAATAAATTCTTCTTCATTTGTTTGTTTTTCTTTATTAATTATAATTATTATAGAGCTCTTGAAAAGGTTAAAAGGATTGAAGAGATGAATGCAATCCATTGTGATTATACCAAGGGCTAGGAAATGTACACATTGGATAAAAAAGATATTGGTTTAATATTTCTCAATAAAAGAAATTAGTTTAAAAATCATGGAGGTGTCTGGAATTGTACAAAGAAGTTGAGCCATGGATAATAGGTATTAGTCGTGTTTCACAAATGCTGTGGCAAATTTTTAAAAATGAATCACAATTCACATTTCTACTGGAGTCAGGACCACTGTAATTTGTTATGCCCATTTATTTTCTAAGGTTTTGATTTCTGCTGATGGCTTCAATTTTATGTATGTTCATGCATGGCTGATACACATCACTAAAAGTATATAATAAGAGAATGAGTGTGGTGAGAGAGAAATATGAAGCTTTTGAATAGCCTATTTCTCTAAAGTGGTCTTCCTTTGTGTTTCTTCATTGTTGGAGGATATAATCAGGCATGTATAGAATGGAGGGTGGTACACTCTTTTTTTATGGATTAGTTCCTTGACTTTTACGAACCATTCATCTCCACCATGGTATCTTGTATACATTTGAGTCACTCTTTGTCACCTTGTGCCCCTACAAGTCCCTTTTTGTCTTCTGGGTGTTGGCAAGTTCTGTCATAAGCCATTGGATAAATTTGGAGCCTGGGACCTATTTGGATTCTGAATTCCTCAGTTTTTAATTTGTGTATATATGGATTCTGTTTCTTTGTTAGAATGAGTTTGATTTTATTTCCAATACTTTCTAAAAAATTACAATACATCATAAGAACATGTATTTATATGTGCATACCGGCATCACAATCTCTGTGCACTCGAGAAAAGCCCATTGATGTCCAGAGAATAAAGAATGGAATCCTTGTAACTAAATCTGGACCCTGCAAATGATTTAATAATCTATTATGAAATCATGGAAAAGATCTCATCAGAATTATTGATTTACCTGCACTCTCTCTAAAATTAACATTTTCTTTCTATCTAATATCCATTTCAGTTAATGATTTTATAATAAATTCCATTTCAAAAGCTCTAATATAGCCATTCATTGTTCACTTTGTCCACACAATGTAGTATGGGATCACATATCAATAAAACTTTTAATAACCAAAAAATTTGTTCAAGGACAGGCAGAAAAATACCTATGTATGTTAGTGTCTTCAAATGGATTGAGATGTGAATAATTACTTCTTTATACTTTTGGTATTTCTTTATTTAATATAATTATAATAGAGCTATTGAAAATGCTTAATAATGTTTGAAGAGATGAATGCACACCACTGTGAATATACCAGGGACTAGGGTATGTACACATGGGATAAAAATGATATTGCTTTGATATATCTCAGCAAAACAGATTTGTTTTAAATTTCGTATGGATGTCCGGAATTGTACACACAAGTTGAGCCATGGGTAACACTTATTAGTCACATTTCAGAAATGTTCTAGCCAATTTTATAAATGAATGATAATTCAAGTTTCTGCTGGATATGGGACCACTGTAAGGTGCTATGACCTTTATTTTCTAAGGTTGTGATTTCTGCTCTATATTTCATGTATAGAATGGAGGGTGGTATACTGTACTTCATGGATAAGTTTCTTGGGTTTCATGAACCATTCCTCTTTCCTATGACATCTCGAAAACCCTTAAGTCACTCTTTGTCACACTGTGGACCCTACAAGTTCCCTTTTCTCTTCTGGGTGTTGGCAAGATACTTCATTAGGCATAGGAGAAATTTGGAGACTGGGAAGTGTTTTGATTCTTGAGTTCTTGGGTTTAAATTTGTGTATATTTTTATTTTGTTTCTTTGTAAGAATTAGTTTGATTTTATTTCCAGTACTTTCTAAAAACTTACAATATGTCATATGAGCAGTTATTTATATATGGATAAACCAATCATGATCTCTCTGCACTCGAGAACAACCCAATGACGTTAAGAAAATTATGAATGGTTTCCTTATATCAAAATCCAGAGTCTTCTAAATATTCAGTAAACTCTCATGAAATCATGGAAATTGATCTCCTCAGAATTATCGATTTACCTACACTCCCTTTTAAAATTAATATTTTCTTTGAGTCTAAAATCTGTTTCAGTTCATAATTTAAAACTAAAATCCTTTTCAACAGCCTTAAAAAGCCATTCATTGTACACTTTATCCACATGATGTAGTATGAGATCACATAACAATTAAATTGATATAAAAAAAGTTCTTCAAGGACAGTCAGAAAAATTCCTATGTATTTCAGTGTCAACAAATGGGTTGAGAGATTAATAATTTCTTCTTTATTCTTCTGGTTTTTTCTTTATTTATTATAACTATTATAGCACTATTTAAAAGGTTTAATGATTGAAGAGATGAATGCACACCACTGAGAATATGCAAAGTATCAGGAAATGTATGCATTAGACAAAAAAGATGTTGTTTTAATATGTTTCAATAAAAAAGATTGTTTTAAAAATCGTGGGGATGTCAGGAAATGTACAAAGAATTTGAGCCATGTATAATAGTTATTAGTCATGTTTCAGAGATGCTCTGGCCAAATTTTTGAAAATGAATCAAAATTCTAGTTTCTGCTCTAGATGGGACCATTGTATGGTGATATACTACTTTATTTTCTAAAGTTTATATTTCTGCAATAGATGTTAAGATTACGTATGCTCATGTATGAAAGATATGCATCACTAAAAATATATATTAATAGAAAGAGGGTGGTGATAGAAAAATATGAAGTTTTTGTATTTCCTATTTCTCTAAAAATGTCTTATTTTGTGTTTCTTCATTGTTGGATGCTGTAATCATGCGTGCATAGATTGGAGGGTCGTGCATTCTGCTGGATGGGTTATTTCCTTGACTTTTGAGAATCATTACTCTCCGCCATGATATCTTTTTTTCCCATGATATCTTGTAAACATTATAGTCACTCTTTGTCACCTTGTGGACCCTACAACTCCCTTATCATCTTCTGGGTTTTGACAAAGTCTGTAATAAGCTATAGGAGAAATTTGAAGGCTGGGAGCTATTTCTACACTGAGCTCCTGGGCTTTCATTTATCTATATGTGGATTCTGATTCTTTTAAAGAATGTGTTTGTGTTTATTCCAAATACTTCCTAAAAAATTAAAATATGTCATGAGAGCAGTTGTTTATTTATGGATACCTTCATCACAATCTCTCTGCACAAAAGAATAGCCAAATTATGCCCACAAAGTCAAGAAAGGTTTCCTTGAAACAAAACCAGAGTGTTCTAAATATTCAGTAAACAAACGTGAAATCATGAAAAAGATCTCCTCAGAATTACCAATTTACCTACACTACCCTTTAAAATTAACATTTTCTTTCAATCTAATATCTGTTTCAGTTCATAATTTTAAAATAAAGACCTTTCAACAGCTTTTAGAATGCCATTCTTTGTACACTTTGTCCACATGATGTAGGATGGGATCACATATCAATAAAACTGATAGATAAACAAAAAATGTTGTTCAAGGACAGCCAGAAAACACCTATGTATATCAGTGTCAAAAAATGGACTGAGAGGGGAATAATTTCTTCATTATTTTTCTGATTTTTCTTTATTTATTATAATTATTATAGATATTGAAAAATTTTAATAATGATTGAACAGAAGAGTTCACACCATATTCAATATAGCAAGGAGCAGGGAATGTACATATTGGATAAAAAAGATATAGGTTAAATATGTCTCAATAAAAGAGATTTTTAAAAAAATCATGGGGATGTCAAGAATTGTACACCCAAGTTGAGCCATAGATAATAATTTTCATTTGTGTTTCAGAAATGCTCTGGGCAATTTTTAAAATGAATCACATTTCTTGTTTCTGCGGTAGATCGGACCACTGTAAGGCATTATGCACAATTATTTTTTAAGGTTGTGATTTCTGCTAGAGTCTTCAAATATATGTATGTTCGTGTATAAATGATATGCATCACTAAAAATATTTATTACGAGTAAGAGGGTGGTGAGAGACAAATATGAAGCTTGGGAATTACCTATTTCTCTAAAGTCTCCTACCTTTGCGTTTATTCACTGTTGGAGGCTATAATCACACATGCATAGAATGGAGGGTGGTAATCTCTACTGGATCAATTAGGTCCTTTCTTTTATGAACTTTTCTTCTCCCCCATGATATCTTGTAACATTTGAGTCAATCTTTGTCACCTTGTGAGCTCTACAAGTCCTTTTTCTCTTCTGGGGCTTGGCAAGGTCCTTCATAAGACATAGGAGAACTTTGGAGGCTGGGAGCTATTTGTTCTTTGCATTCCTTGGTTTTTATTTGTGTATATGTGGATTCTATTTCATTGTAAGAATGAGTTAGATTTTATTTCCCATACTTTCTAAAAAATTACAATATGTATGAGAGCAGTTATTTTTATATGGATACCTGCATCACTTACACTCTGAATTCAATAACAGTCCAATGATGTCCAGAAAATCAGAAATGATTTCCTTGGAACAAAGTCTAGTTCCATTTTAAACATTCAGTAAAGAATTTTGAAATCATGAAAAAAGATCCCCTCAGAATTATCAATTTACCTACACTCTCTTTTAAAATTAACATTTCTTTCAATCTAATATAGGTTTAAATACATAATTTTAAAATAAAGACCTTTTCAGCAGCTTTACAAAAGCCATTATTTGTTCTCTTTGCCCACATGAGGTAGTATGTGATCACATATCAATAAAACTGATAAACAGAAAAAGTTGTTCAAGGACAGCCATAAAAACACCTATGTATGTCAGTGTCAACTAATGGATTGAGATGATAATAATTTCTTCTGTATCCTTCTAGTTTCTCTGTATTTATTATAATATTCTAGGGTTATTGAAAAGGATTAATAAAGATTGAAGATATGAATGCACACCACTGCAAAAATACAAATGATCAGGGAATTTACACATTGGATAAGAAATATATTGGTTTAATATGTCTCAATAAAACTGTTTTGATTTTAAAAAGGTGGGGATATCAGGAATTATACACCCAAGAAGCACCATGGATAATAGATATTATTCGTGTTTCAGAAATACTCTGGCCAATTTTTTTAAATGAATCCCAATTAAATTTTCTGCTGAATATGTGACCATTGTAAAGTGGTAAATCCCTATATTTTATTAGGTCATGATTTTTTCCCTGGTCTTCACATTTATGTATGTTCATGTATTACTGATATGCACCCCAAAAAATATATATTAAGAGAAAGAGGGTGGTGATAGACAAATATGAAGTTTTGGGATTACCTACTTCTCTAAAGTGGTCTTCCTTTTATGTTTCTTCATTTTTGGAGGCTATAATCATGCGTGCATAGAATGGATGGAGGTAGACTCTGTTTGATAGATTAGGTCCTTAACTTTTATGAACCATTCCTCTCCCCCATGATATCTTGTAAACATTTTAGTCACGCTTTGTCTCCTTCTGAAACCTACAAATCCATTTTCTCTTCTGAGTGTTGACAAGGTTAACCTTGAACTGTGATTTCTTTTTGAAAAATTGGCAGGAGCATCTTTAAAACATAACTAATGCCTATTATCCATGGATCAAATTATGTGTACAATCCCAGACATCCCAACATTTTTTTTTTAAAAAGTCTCTTTTATTAAATCATATTAAACCTCTTCATTACAAATCCAATGTGTACCATCCCTGGTACTTCGTATAATCACAGAGGTGTGCATTCTTCTCTATTCCATCATTATTAAATGTTTTCAATAGCTCTTTAAGAATTATAGGAAATAAAGAGATTACAGAAAATAAAAAAAAAATATTCACCTCTTAATCCATTAGTTGACACTGACATGCGTATGTGCTTTGCTTCCTGTGCTTGAACAACTTTTTCTATTTACTTCTCAGTTTTTTTGATAATTCAACCCGTAGTGCATCATGTGGACAAAGTGAATATTGCCTGGAATTTTTAAAGCTGTTGAAAATTTTTATTTAAAAATTATGAAATGAATTGCATATTAGTTCCAAAGAGAATGTTGATTTGAAAAGGGACTCTAGGTAAGATTAGATTTAATATAATCAATCATAATAAAATTTTAAGAATGCACTGACACATGTAAGAGAAAATAATCAGGGTGATTTATGGGAAATAAATTATAACAAATTTTTAATTATTTAATTCCTGATGAAATAGTGGACATTGTAATCTTGACCGGTGAAATAAATATTTGTTTCATCGTGCAGTTTACTTTGAGGCATTCCATCTTTCTAAGTAAAAAATATCCTCTTTGTAAAGTGTTCACATGTCCTTTGCCTAAATTACCACACATAACAAGATCTCTTTGAAAACCATATTATTTCCAAATAGGAATCCTAAGAGCAAGGGTATCAAGAAAAGTGGAAGAAATTAGAACATAATGAGAAAGTATTGCCATCTCAACGAAGAGCCTTCATTATCAAAGGACTTCAAACACCACATATACCCCAGATCAGGGCAATTTATAACCTTTCCGTGTAAAATGAAATCGAATATCTGCATTGGATTCCAAAAGGGCTAGCAGTGGTGGAGCATGGCAAAGCAAAACCTGGTCATCTTGCCAATGCTGTCCCAGGAAAAGTGGACAGGAATAACTTCCAGGTTACTGGCCAGTCTTCCTTCTTTCTGCTCTCCAAAGCAGGGACCATAGTGTTGTGTGTCACCAATACTTTCTCAGCCTAATTATTTGGACCATGTGGTCAGGGAGAAAGGGATGTTTGGAGATGGCAGCAGCAGGAGAGATGGCACTGCTAAAAACAGAAACAAGTAGAACAATGGAATCCTTGAGGAAAGAATCAAAACTCAGATTTCCTTGTGCAGTGTGGTATGGGGCTTCTTTGAAAATTGGGAAAGAAAGAAAACACTTCTAGCCACATCAGGAGAATGTATAAAAAATTAAATCACAAGAATCTTCAATACAGACACTGCCAATACCACCAACTATTCAGATATGTTGAAGAAGTGTATGAAAGTGAATTTTAAACATAAAGTATGGTCAGTGGCTAGTGGAAAAATGCCATAATATTTTCTCATGATCTGTCAGAAAGATTACAACACATGTGGTGTCATACTGTGGGATAGAGGTTTGAGTATCCTGACTGACTGTGTAAAAGTTTTTTTTTTTTTTTAATTTAAAGATTATGTTAGAAATACATATTAAGGAAAACAGGATTGTGTCCAATTGGAGGTGAAAACTGGATATAAGTCTGATTAGAATGACAGTGTGCTCTCATAGACTAATTTGGAGTATTTAAAAATTAAAAAAATAAATTTTAAGTCTTCGTTAAAACAAACATTTTAAACAATGGTTATTGATATATTTGGGTATATAAATCGACCTGTACATAGGAAATAAGAATTTTTCCCCATACCCTGTCAATGTTAACTGGAAAGGAAAGACTTTAGCCCTTTTAAAGAGTAAACTCTGTAAAATAAAATGCTACAAATAGAGAGCTCCTGTGCAATGAACATTTTACCTTAACTTTTGGAATAGATTTTCTTCCTAATATTATTGGAATAATATTACACTACTCTAAATGGCAGAAAAATAATGGGAGCACAAAAAATGATTCTCACTGATTCTTCCTTTTTAAATAACCACAATTTTAAATCGCTAATACAGAGAACCTATTTTTACATGTCCTCAGGATTCATTACAGAATGATTAGCAGGTTCTCCATTTTTTTCAAGGAACGCATTGCTGATTTTCTGGACATTATTTGGCTGTTACCCTTGGAGCAGAGATTGTGACGCAGGTGACTATAGACAAATACCAGATCTTTGACATATTTTAATTTTTGATAAATGTATTGGAAGAAAAAATCAAAATCATTCTTACAAAGAAACAGATCTACACATAAGAATTGAAATAAAGGAACTGCAGTACTAGCATCTCCCAGCCTCTAAATGTCTCCTATGGCTTATGAAGGACCTTGCCAACACTCAGATGTGCCAAAGGGACCTGTAAGTTCCACAAGGTGAGAAAGGGTGCCTCAACTTTTTACAGGTTATCATGTGGAAGAAGAATGCTTCATAAAGTTCAAGGACCTTTTGCATCAAGCAGTGGGTACCGCCCTCCATTCTATGCATGCGAGAATACAAACTCAGATAATGAAGAAAAAGAAAAGAAGACACTTTAGAGAAATAGGTAATTCCAAGCTTCATATTTGTTCCTGCCCTCCCTCTTTCTCATAATATATATTTTTTGTGATGCATATCAATCGTTTCTGAACATACATAAAACTGTCACCGAAAGCAGAAATCTCAATCTTAGAAAATATAAGAGCAAAACACCCAACAGTAGTCTCATACATATATCTCCAGCAGAAACTTGAGTTGTGATTTCTTTTTTAAAAATTGGCAGGAACATCTTTAAAACATGACTAATGCCTATTATCCATGGCTCAAATAATGTGTACAATCCAGGATATCCACACAATTAAAAAAAAAAGGCTCTTGCATTAAATCATTGTTCTCCTCTTTTCTGTTTTAGCAGTACCTTCTCTCCTGCTGAGATATATTGGTGACTGGTGAACTTTGATAATGAAGGCTCTTCATTGAGATGGCAATACTTTCTCATTCTCTTCTAATTCCTTCTTCTGCCTTTGATTCCATTGTGTTTAAAATACACTTTCATATCAGAACTCTCAATCCGGTTCCATTGGTCAGTAGGTCTATCCTTGTGCCAATACCATTTCCTTTACATGAGTCAGTGCATTCTTAACATTTTATTATGATTGATTATATTAAATCTAATCTTACCTAGATTCCATTTTCAGATCAACATTCTCTTTGGAAATAATATGGCTTTTAGTTCATAATTTTAAAATAAAAATTTCAACAGCTTTAAAATATCCATGCAATGTTCACGTTGTCCACATGATGCACTATGGGTTGAATTATCAAAAAAACTGAGAGACAAACTGAAAAAGTTGTTCAAGTTTGGCAGGCAAAGCACATATGCATGTCAGTGTCAACTAATGGATTAAAAGCTGAATTATGTTTTTTTATTTTCTGTATTCTCTTTATTTCCTATAATTCTTAAAGAACAATGGAATCCTGGAGGAAATAATCCAAGCTCTGATTTCCTTGTGAAGTGTGGTGTGGTGCTTTTTTAAAATTGGAACAGAGAGAAAACACCATTAGACAACTCAGGAGTATGTAGAAAAATTAAAACTCAAGAGAATTCACAACAGACACAACCTATACAACCAACTAGCCAGATATGTTGAAGTCAGGGTATGAAAGTGTATTTTAAACACAAAATATGGTCAGTGTCTGGTGGAAAAAATGCAATAATATTTTCTCCAGACCTGTGAGAAAGATTCCAACACATGTGGAATCATGCTGGCGTATAGAGGCTTGAGTTTCCTGACCGACTTCATTAATGTTTTTTTTTCTTTTTTTATATATTCTTTTAGAAATATATATTAAGGAAAACAAGAATGTGGCCAATTGGAGGTGAAAATTAGCTATAAGTCAGATTAGAATGCCAATGTTCTCTCATAGAGTAATTGGGAGTATTTAAAATTAAAAAAAAATAATAAATTTAAGACTTCATTAAAATATACATTTTAAAAGAATGGTTAATTATATATTATGGTATATAAATCAATCTTTAATTAGACAAAAATAATTTTTCCTGCTTCCTTGCAATGTTAATTGCAAAAGAAAGTCTTTACACTTTTAAATAGTAAACGCTGTTAAAATAAATGGATACAAATAGAAGATAGCCTGTGCAATGCATATTTTCCTTAATTTTTAAGCTAGATTTTTTTTCCTAATAGTTATTGGAATAATATTAAACTACTTTTACTGGCATAAAAATAATGGGAGCACAAGGTGTTTCTCACTTATTCCCCTTTATTGAATAATCACAATTTTAAATCGATAATTTAGAGGACCTCTTTTTAACATGACTTCATGATTCTTTACTGCATGTTTACAAAGATCAGGATTTTTTTTAAGGAAACCATACCTGATTTTCAAGACATTATTGGGCTGTTGCATATTGTGCAGACTGTGATACAGTTGTCCATATACAAATAGCTGCTATTTTATCATATTGTAATTTTTGAAATTGTTGGGAAAAAAATCAAAATCATTCTTACCATAAAACAGATCCACATATACACAAATGAAATCAAGGAACTACAGTAAAAGAGCTCCCAGTGATGAAATTTCTCTTATGCCTTATGAATGACTTTACCAACACCCATAAATGCAATAGGGAACTGTAAGGTCCACAAAGTTAGAAAGAGAGCCTCAACTGTTTACAAGTTAACATTTGGAAGAGAATGGTTCATAAAAGTCAAGGACCTATTGCATCAAGCAGAGGGTACTGCCCTCCATTCTACGCAAGCCAGATTACAACCTCTGATAAAGAAGAAACACAAAGGAAGACCACTTTGGATAAATAGGTAATTCCAAGCTTCATATTTGTCCCTCCCCACTGTCTTTCACATAATCTATATTTTTAATGATGCTGATGGCACAGAGATTGTGATGCAGGTGTCCATATAAAAAGAGCAGCTCATTTGTCATATTGTAATTTTTGAGAATTATTGGGAAAAATATCAAAATCATTCTTACCAAGTAACATATCCACATATACACAAATGAAACCAAGGAACTTGAGTAAAACTAGCTCCCAGCATACAAACAACTCTTCTGGATTATGAAGGATCTTGCCAACACACAGAAATGCAAAAGGGCCCTCTAAAGACCCCAAAGTGGAAAGAGTGACTCGACTGTATTCAAGATATTATGTAGAAGAAAAATGGTTCATAAAAATCAATGTTCTAGTTTCTTCCTCTGCCCTTGATCCATTGCTCTTAGGATCTCTATTTGGAAATAATATGGTTTTCCAAGAGATCTTGTTATGTGTGGTAATTTAGGCAAAGGAATTGTGAGCACTTTACAAAAAGAACATTTTTTACTTAGAAAGAATGAATGCCTGAAAGCAAACTGCTCGATGAAACAAATATATATTTCATCGGTCAAGAATAAAATGTCCAATCTATGCATGCCAGAATACAGCCTCCATCCTGAAGAAACACAAAAGGAAGTCCACTTTAGAGAAATAGGTAATTCCAAAGCTTCATATTTGTCTCTCTCCCCCTGCTTTCCCTAAATATATATATTTAGTGATGCATGTCAATCATATATGAACATATATAAACCTGACACCGAGAGTAGAAATCTCATCAAAAGAAAATAAAGGGGCATAACACCTAATAGTCGTCCCATACAAACATCTCCATCAGAAACTTGAATTGTGATTCCCTTTTAAAAAATTGGCAAGAACATCTTTAAAACATGACTAATGCATAGTATCCATGGCTTAACTGGGTGTACAGTTCCAGATATACTCACAATTATTAAAACAAATCTGTTTTATTAATACATATTAAACCACTATCTTTCTTATCCAATCTGTGCATTCCCTGGTCCTTCATATAATCACAGTGGTGTGCATTCTTCTCTTCAATCATTACTAAATGTTTTCTACAGCACTTTAAGAATTATAATAAATAAACAGAATCCAGAACAGTAAATAAAATATTATTCAGCTCTCATTCCATTTGTTGACACTGCCAGGCAAAGGTGATTTTCTCAGGATGCTTGAACAACTTTTTCCATTTCTATTTCAGTTATCTTAATAAATCATCCCATAGTGCATCATGAGGATAAAGTGAAAAATGCATGGCTTTTTAAAAACTATTGAAAAGACTTTATTTTAAAATTATGAACGGAAACGTCTATTACATTGAAAGAGAATGTTGATTTTAAAAGGGATTTTAGGTAATATTAGATTTAATATAATCAATCTTAATAAAGATTTAAGGAGGCACAGGCACATGTAAAGGTAAATAATAAGTCTGACTTTAGGAAAATAAATTATTAAAAAAATTTAATTATTTTATTCACCATGAAATTGTGGATATTATAATCTCAAGGGATGAAATAAATTTTGTTTCATCGTGCAGTTTGCATTGAGGCACTCATTCATTCTGAGTAAAAAACCTCCCCTTTGTAAAGAGATCACACATTCTTTGCCTAAATTACCAAACATAGCATGATCCCTTGGAACACCATTTTATTTCCAACTAGAGATACTGATAGCAATGGAATCAAAGGCAGAGGAAGAAATTAGAATAGAATGAGAAATTATTGTCATCTCAATGAAGAGCCTTCATTATCCAAGGCCACCAAACACCACATATATACCACATCAGGGCAATGGGAAACCTTTGCATGTAAAATAAAATCGTACTTAAGCAATGGATTCCAAAAGGGCTCGAAGGTGGCTAGTGTGGCACACCATATTCCTGGTCATCCTGCCAATGCAGTCCCAGGAAAAGTGGCCAGGATTCATTTCCTGGTTAGTGGCCAGTCTTGACTTCTTTCTGCTTTTCCAAACAGGGTCCAAAGTGTTGTGTGTCACCAAAATTTTTTCAGCCTAATTATTTGGACCTTGTCTGCAGGGAGAAAGGGATGTTTGGAGAAGACAGCAGCAGGAGAGATGACACTGCTAAAAACAGAAAAGAGGAGAACAAAGGAATCCTGGAAGAAAGAATCCAAACTCAGATTTCCTTGTGCAGAGTGGTATGGGGCTTCTTTGAAAATTGTGAAAGAAAGAAAATTCCTCAAGCCACCTCAGGAGAATGTGGAAAAAATGAAATCAAAAGAATCTTCAATACAGACACTTCCAATACCACCAACTAGCCAGCTATGTTGAAGAAGTGAATGAAAGTGAATTTTACACTTAAATTATGGTCAGTGGCTAGAGGAAAAATGCCATAATGTTTTCTTATGATCTGTCATAAAGATTCCAAGACATGTGGTGTCATACTGGTGGATAGATGTATGAGTATCCCGACTGACTGTGTAAAAGTTTTTTTTTTTTTTTTAACTTATACATTCTTTTAGAAATATATATTAGGGAAAACAAGAGTGTGCCAATTGGAGGTGAAAACGAGATATAAGTCTGAATAGAATGACAGTGTTTTCTCATAATCTAACTTGGAGTATTTAAAATTTAAAAAAATTAATTTAAGTCTTTGTTAAAACAAACCTTTTAAAGAATGGTTATTTATATATTTTGGTATATAAAATGACCTGTACATAGGAAATAAGAATTTTTCCCCCTACACTGTCAAAGTTATTTGGAACTGAAAGACTTTAACCGTTTTAATATGTAAACTCTGTAAAATAATAGGCTATAAATAGAGAACTCCTGTGGAATGCATATTTTACATTAAGTTTTTGACTAAATGTTCTTCCTATTAGTTATTGGAATATTATTACACTAAACTAAATGGCAGAAAAATAATGGGAGCACAAGAAATGTTTCTCACTGATTCTTCATTTTGAATAACCACAATTTTAAATCGATAATTCAGAAGGACCTCTTTTTACATGACCTCAGGATTCGTTACTGAATGTTTAGTAGGATCTGTATTTTTTTTCAAGGCACCAATTGCTGATTTTCTGGACATCATTGGGCTGTTGCCCTTGGAGCAGAGATTGTGACACAGGTGTCTATAGAAAAATACCTGGTCTTTTCTCATATTTTAATTTTTGATAAATATATCGGAAGAAAAAATCAAAATCATTCTTACAAGAGAACTACACAAAAGAATTGAAACCAAGGAACTACAGTACAAGTATCTCCAACCCCCCAAATGTTCCTATGGCTTTTGATGTACCTTGCCAACACCCAGAAGTGCAAAAGGGACCTGTAAGGGCCACAAGGTGAGAAAGAGTGCCTCAACTCTTTACAAGTTATCATGTGGAAGAGGAATGTTTCATAAAAGACAAGGACCTATTGCATCAAGCAGAGGGTACCGCCCTCCATTCTACGCATGTCAGATTACAACCCCTGATAATGAAGAAACACAAAGGAAGACCACTTTAGAGAAATAGGTAATTCCAAGCTTCATATTTGTCCTTCCTCAACCTCTTTCTCATAATATATATTTTTAGTGATGTACATAAATTGATTCTGAACATACAGAAAACTGACACCTAGAGCAGAAATCTTAACCTTAGGAAATAGAGGGGCAAAACCCCTAACAGTAGTCTCATACACATATCTCCAGCAGAACCTTGAATTGTGATTTCTTTTTTAAAAATTGGCCAGAGCATCTTTAATACATGACTAATGCCTCTTATCCATGGCTCAAATTATGTGTACAATCCCAGACATCCCCATAATTTAAAAAAAAAGGCTCTTTAATTAAATCATATTAAACCACTATAATACTCACCCAATGTGTACCATCCCTGGTCCTTCGAATAATCACAGAGGTGAGCATTCTTCTCTTCAATCATTATTAAATGTTTTCAATAGATCTTTAAGAATTATAGGAAATAAAGAGAATACAGAAAATAAAAAAAATATTATTCACCTCTTTATCCATTAGTTGACACAGACATGCATATATGTTTTGATTGCCGTCCTTGAACAACTTTTTCTGTCTATCTCTCATTTTTTTTGATAATTCAACCCATAGTGCATCAAGTGGAGAAAGTGAACATTGCATGGATTTTTTAAGGCTGTTGAAAAATTTATATTAAAATTATGAACTGAAATGCATATTATTTCCAAAGAGAATGTTGACTTGAAAAGGGACTCTAGGTAAGATTTGATTTAATATAATCAACCATAATAAAATTTTAAGAATGCACTGATACATGTAAAGGAAAATAACCAGTTTGATTAATGGAAAATAAACTATAACCAAATTTTAATTATTTTATTCCCCGTGATATAGTGGACATTTTAATCTTGACAGGAGAAATAAATATTTGTATAATCATGCAGTTTACTTTGAGGCATTCAATCTTTCTAAGTAAAAAATGTCATCTTTGTAAAGTGCTCACACATCCTTTGCCTAAATTACCACACATAACAAGATCTCTTTGAAAACCATATTATTTCCAAATGCGGATCTTAAGAGCAAGGGAATGAAGGGCAGAGAAAGAAATCAGAACATAATGAAAAAGTATTGCCATCTCAATGAAGAGCCTTCATTATCAAAATTCACAAAACAACACATATACCCCAGATCAGGGCAATGGATAACCTTTCCGTGTAAAATGAAATCGAACTTCTCCATTGGATTCCAAAATGGCTAGCAGGGGTGGATCGTGGCACACCAAAATCCTGGTCTTCTTGCCAATGCAGTACCAGAAAAATGGCCAGGATTCGTTTCCCTTTTACTGGCAAGTATTGTCTTATTTCTGCTCTGTCAAACAGGGACCTTAGTTGGGTGTGGCCCAAACCCTTTTGCAGACTAATTATTCAGACTTTGGGGGCAAGGAGAATGCACTGTTTGCAAAAGAAAGAATCAGGGATAAGGCACTGCTAAAAACAGTAAAGAGGAGAACATCCGAATCATTGAGGATAGAACCCAAACTCGATTTCCTTATGCTGTGTGGTGTTCTTCTTTTAAAAAATTGGAACAGAAAGAAAACTCCACTCACCAACTCAGGATTATGTGGTAAAAATTAAAACCCAAGAGACTGCACTGCCGTCGAAGACTATACAACAAACTAGGCAGTTATGTTGAAGTTAGGGTATGAAATTGCATTTTAAATGTAAATTGTAGTCAGTGGTTGTTGGAAAAAATGCCATAATATTTTCTCATGATCTGTCAGAAAGAATCTGACATGTGTGGAGTCATGCTGGGAATAGAGGTTTGAGAATCCTGACCGACAGCATAAAAGTTTTTGTTTTTTAACTTAAGGATTCTGTTATAATTATACCTTAAAAAAACAATATGTCGCTTTGGAGGTGAAAATTCACTCTTTGTCAGCTTACAATGATGATATTCTCTCATAGAGCAATTTGGAGAATTTAAATTTGAAAGAAGAAATTTTAAGCATTTGGCTTAAAATATACATGTTAAAAAATGGTTAATTATATGTTTTGCTATAAAAATAAATCCTGACTTAGGCAGAAAGAATTTTTCCCCATCCCCTGTGAGTGTTAATTTGAAAGGAAAGATTTTATCCCGTTAAATAGAAAACTCTGGAAAAATAAAAGGCTTCAAATAGAAGAGTTCCTGTGGCATGCATATTTTACCTTAACTTTTCTTTTTTTTTTTTTTTTTTAAAGATTTTATTTATTTACCCATCCATCCCCCCCTTGCTGCCCGTGCTTGCCAGGCCAGCCAACCACGCCACGCGGGCGGGCCTGCCCCCACCAGGAGGCCCCGGGAACCGAACCCGGGGCCTCCCATATGGTAAACGGGAGCCCCACTGATTGAGCCACAGCCACTTCCCTTACCTTAACTTTTCGACCAGAGTTTCTTCCTAATAATTATTGGTATAATATTAAACAACTCAAACTCGAGAAAAAATAATGGGAGGACAAGAAATGCTACTCACAGATGACTCCTTTTTTGAATAAACACAATTTTAAATCAATAATCCAGAGGACATCATTTTACATGATTTCACAATTCTGTACTGAATGTTTACATCACTCAGGGTTTTGTTTCAAGGAAACATTCCTGATTAACTGGACACAATTGGGCTGTTCCTGATGGCAGAGAGATTATGATGCAGGTGTCCATATAGGAATACCTGCTTTTTGACATGTTGTAATTTTTGAGAATGTATTTGAAACATTTTCAAAAAATTTTTGCAAAGCAACAGATGGACATATACAAAAATGAAACCATTGGACTACTGTACAAATAACTTACAGCCTCCAAAATTCTACTATGGCTCATGAAGGACCATGCCAACACACAGAAGGGAAAAAGAGACGTGTATGGTCCACAAAGGGAGAAAGAGTGACTCAACTGTTTACAAGTTATCAGGGTAAGATGAAATGTTCTGAAAATCAAGGACCAAATTCATCCAGCAGAGGGCATCGTACCCCCTTCTATGCTTGGGAGATTACAATCTTTGATAATGAAGCAACACTAAAGGAAGCTGACTTCAGGGAAATATGTAATTCAAAGATTCAATTTGTTTCTCCGCACCCTCTTTCACTTAATATATATTTTTGGTGATGCATATCTATAATGCATGAACATACAAAAGCTGAAGCCAAGAGCCAAAATCTCAAACTTAGAAAATTAAGGGACATGAAAACTAACAGTGGTCCAGTACACACATCTCCAGGAGACCGTTGAATTGTGATTCCTTTTTTAAAAATTGGCCAAAGCATCTTTAAAATATGATTAATGCCTATCTTTCAAGGCTCAACTCGGGTGTACAATTTCAGACATCCCCACGACTTTTAAAACAAGTCTGTTTTATTAATACATAATAAACCACTATCTTACTTATCAAATCTGTACACTCCGTGGTGCGTCATATATTCACAGAGGTGTGCATTCTTCTCTTCAATCATTATTAAATGTTTTCAACAGCTCTTTAAGAATTAAATAAATAAAGAGTATCCAGAAGATTAAATAAAATATTATTCACCTCGCAATCCATTTGTTGACACTGCCATGCAAAGGTGCTTTTCTCACCATCCTTGAACAAATTTTTCCATATATCTCTCAGTTTTATGATAACTCATCCCAGAGTGCAAGGTGTGGGCAAAGTGAGCAATGCATGGCTGTGTTAAACCTGATGAAAGGACTTTAAATTATGTACTGAAACGTATATTAGATTGAAAGAGCATGTTGATTTGAAAAGGGAATTTAGGTAAGATTAGCTTTAAAATGATCAGTCATAAAAAAGATTTAAGAAGGCACAGACACATGTAAAGGAAAATAATCAATCATATTTAGGGGAAATAAATAATAACAAAGTGTTAATTATTCTATTCCCAGGGAAATAGTGGACCTTATAATCTCTAGGGGTGAAATAAATTTTTGTTTTATCATGCAGTTTACATTGAGTGATTCATTCTTTCTTAGTAAAAAAATGTGCTCTTTCTAAAGTGCCGACTTATACTTTGGGTAAATTGCCACACATAAAAAGAACACTTGGAAAACCATACAATTTCCAACTAGACATCCTAAGAGCAATGAAATCAAGGGCAGCAGAAAAAATTAGAATAGAATGAGAAATGATTGCCACCTCAGTGAAGAGTCTTCATTATAAAAGGTCACCAGACACCCCGTATATCTGAGATCAGGGCAATGGATAACCTTTCCATGTAAAATGAAATCGAAATTCTGCATTGGGTTCCAAAAGGCTCGCAGGGGTGGATCGCTTTAACACTAATATCCTGGTCGTACTCCAATGCAGTCCCATGACAAATGGCCAGGATTTGTTTCCCTGTTCCTGGCCAGGCTTGTCTTCTTTCTGCTCCTCCAAAGCAGTGAACTTAGCTGGATGTGGCACAAACACTTCTGCAGGATAATAATTTGGATCTCGGGGGCATGGCATAATGTGCTGTTTGGAAAAGACAGCAGCAGGAGAAAAGGCATTGCTAAAAACAGAAAAGAGGTGAACAATGGAATCCTGAAAAATGGCCACCAAGTGCTGATTCATCTGTACAGAGTGCTGTAGTGTTGGTTGAAAATTAAAATTGAATAAACCTCCAACAGGCAACACAGTAGTATGTGGAAAAATTAAAACTCAAACGTCTTCAATAAAGACACTTCCCACAAAAATAACTATACAGATATGTTGAATGAAGGGTATGAAAGTGTATTTTAAACATAAAATATAGTCAGTGGCTGGTGGAAAAAAAAGCAATAATATTTACTTATGATCTTTCAGAAAGTTTAGAACACATGTGGAGTCATGCAGGGAATAGAGGTTTGACAATTCTGACCGTCTGCATAAGTGGTTTTTTTATTAATTTATAGATTCTATTATAAATATATATTAAGGAAAACAAGAATCTGACCAATTGGACGTGAAAATTAGCAATAAGCTAGAATAGAATGACAGTGTTCTCTCATAGAGTAATTGGGAGTATTTAAAATACAAAAAAAATGAATTTATGAATTCATTAAAACATACATTTAATAAGAATGGTTAATACTATATTAAGTATATGAATCAATCTTTGCTTAGGCAAAATGTATTTTTCCCGCTACCCTGTCAATATTAATTGGAAAGGAAAGTCTTTAGCCCTTTTAAATAGTAAACTCTGTAAAAATAAAAGAACACAGATAGAATAATTCCTGTGGAATGCATATTTTACGTTATATATTGGACTACATTTTCTTCCTATAATTTTTAGAATAATTTTAAACTACCCTAATGGACAGAAAAATAATGGGAGCACAAGAAATGTTTCTCACTGATTCTCCTTTTTGGAATAATCACAATTTTGAATCGATAATTCAGAGGACCTCTTTTTACATGACTTCATGAGTGTTTATTGAATGTTTACAAGGTTTTGGATTATTTTTCAAAGAAACAATTCCTGATTTTCAAGACATTATTGGGCTGTTGCTAATGGTGCAGAGATTGTGATGCAGGTGTCCATATACAAATAGCTGCTCTTTAATCATATTGTAATTTTTGAGAATTATTGGGAAAAAAATCAAAATCATTCTTTCTAAGAAACATAACCACATATACACAATTGAAACCAAGGAACTAGAGTAAAACTAGCTCCCAGCACCCAAATTTCTCTTCTGGCTTATGAAGGACATTGCCAACACCCAGAAATGCAAAAGGGACCGGTAAGGTCCCCAAGGTGAGAAAGAGTGACTCAACTCTTTACAAGATATCATGTAGAAGAGGAATGTTTCATAAAAATCAATGTTCTAATTTCTTCCTCTGCCCTTGATTCCATTGCTCTTAGGATTTCTGTTTGGAAATAATATGGTTTTCCAAGAGATCTTGTTATGTGTGGTAATTTAGGCAAACGACGTGTGAGCACTTTGCAAAGAGGACATTTTTATCTTAGAAAGAATGAATGCCTCAAATTAAAATGCACGATTAAACAAATGCTTATTTCACCGGTCAAGAATAAAATGTCCACTATAGGCACACCTGATTACAGCCTCCATACCGAAGAAACACAAAAGGAAGTCCACTTTAGAGAAATAGGTAATTCTAAAGCTTCATATTTGTCTCTCTCCCCCTGCTTTCCCTTAATACATATTTTTAGTGATGCATGACAATCATACATGAACGTATATAAACCTGACACTGAGAGTAGAAATCTCATCAAAATAAAATAAAGGGGCATAATACCTAACAGTCGTCCCATACACACATCTAAAGCGGAAACTTGAATTGTGATTCCCTTTTAAAAATTGGCAAGAACATCTTTAAAACATGACTAATGTCTAGTATCAATGGTTTAACTGAGTGTACAGTTCAAGACATACTCAAGATTATTAAAACAAATCTGTTTTATTAATACTTGTTAAACCACTATCTTTCTTATCCAATGTGTACATTCCCTGGTCCTTCATATAATCACAGTGGTGTGCATTCTTCTCCTCAATCATTAATAAACGTTTTCAACAGCTCTTTAAGAATTATAATAAATAAACAGAATCCAGAACAGTAAATAAAATATTATTCAGCTCTCAATCTATTTGTTGACACTGCCATGCATAGGTGCCTTTCTCAGCATCCTTGAACAACTTTTTCCGTTTCTCTCTCTGTTATCTTAATAACTCATCCCATAGTGCACCATGAGGACAAAGTGAAAAATGCATGGATTTTTAAAGCTATTGAAAAGACTTTATTAAAAAATTATGAATGAGGTCGGATGTGGCTCAACTGGTTGGGCGTCTGTCTCCCATATGGAGGGACCCGGGTTTGATCCCCGGGACCTCCCGGTAAAAAAAAAAAAAAAAAAAAAAAAAAAATTATGAATGGAAATATATATTAGATTGTAAGAGAATGTTGATTTGAAAAGGGATTTTATGTAAAATTAGATTTAATATAATCAGACTTAATCAAGTTTTAATGAGGCACAGGCACATGTAAAGGAAAATAATCATTCTGATTTTAGGGAAAAAATTATTAAAAATTTTTAATTATTTTATTCCCCATGATATTGTGGAAAATATAATCTCAAGGGGTGAAATAAATTTTTGTTTCATCGTGCAGTTTGCATTGAGGCATTCATTCATTCTGAGTGAAAAACGTCCCCTTTGTAAAGTGCTTACACGTCCTTTGCCTAAATTACCAAACATAACAGGATCCCTTGAAAACCATATTATTTCCAACTAGAGATACTCAGAGCAATGGACTCAAAGGCAGAGGAAGAAATTAGAATAGAATGAGAAAGTATTGCTATCTCAATGAAGAGCCTTCATTATCAAAGGCCGACAAACACCACATATATACTACATCAGGGCCATAGGAAACCTTTGCATGTAAAATTATATCATACTTCAACAATGGATTCCAAAAGGACTCGCAAGGGAGGAGTGTGGCACACTAAATTCTTGGTCATCTTGCCAATGCAGTCCAAGGAAAAATGGACGGGATTCATTTCCTGGTTACTGGCCAGTCTTGTCTTCTTTCTGCTCTTCCAAAGCAGGGACCATAGTGTTTTGTGTCACCAACACTTTTTCAGCCTAATTATTTGGACTTTGTTGGCAGGGAGAAAGGGATGTTGGGAGAAGACAGCAGCCGGGAGATGGCACTGCTAAAACCAAAATAGAGGAGAACAGTGGAATCCTGGAGGAAAGAATCCAAACTCAGATTTCCTTGTGCAGTGTGGTATGGGGCTTCTTTGAAAATTGTGAAAGAAAGAAAACTCCTCTAGGCACCTCAGGAGAATGTGGAAAAAATGAAATCACAAGAATCTTCGAAACAGACACTGCCAATTCCACCAACAAGTCAGGTAAGTTGAACAAGTGTATGAAAGTGAATTTTAAACATAAAGTATGGTCAGTGGCTAGTGGAAAAATGTCATAATATTTTCTCATGATCTGTCAGAAAGATTCCAACACATGTGGTGTCATACTGGGGGATAGAGGTTTGAGTATCCTGACTGACTGTGTAAAAGTTTTTTTTTTTTTTTTAATTTATAGATTCTGTTAGAAATATATATTAAGGAAAACAAGATTTTGTCCAATTGGACAAAATTGAAAACTAGATATAGATATGAATAGAATGATGGTGTTCTCTCATAGATTAATTTGGAGTATTTAAAATAAAAAAAATAAATTTTAAGTCTTCGTTAAAACAAACGTTTTAAAGAATGGTTATTTATATATTTTGCTATATAAATCGACCTGTACATAGTATATAAGAATTTTTCCCCATACCCTGTCAATGTTAATTGGAAAGGAATGACTTTAGCCCTTTTAAAGTGTAAACTCTGTAAAATAAAATGCTACAGATAGAGAGCTCTTGTGGAATGCATATTATACCTTAATTTTTTAACTATATTTTCTTCCTGATAGTTATTGGAATTATATTACACCACTCTTAATGGCAGAAAAATAATGGGAGCAGAAGTAATGTTTCTCACTGATTCTTCATTTTGAATGACCACAATTTTAAATCGATAATTCAGAGGACCTTTTTTACATGACCTCAAGATTCTTTATTGAATGTTTAGCAGGCTAGGCATTTTTTTTTTCAAGGAACCCATTGCTGATATTCTGGACATCATTGGGCTGTTGTACATGGAGCAGAGATTGTGACTCTGGTGTCTATAGACAAATACCTGGTCATTTGACATATTTTAATTTTTGATAAATGTAGTGTAAGAAAAAATCAAAATCATTCTTGCAAAGAAACAGATCTACACATAAGAATTGAAACCAACGACCTACAGTACAACTATCTCCGAGCCTCCAAAAGACTCCTATGGCTTATGAAGGACCTTGCCAACACCCAGAAGTGTAAAAGGGATCTCTAAGGTCCACAAGGTGCGAAAGAGTGCCTCAACTGTTTACAAGTTATCATGTGGAAGAGGAATAGTTCATAAAATTCTAGGACCTATTGCATCAAGCAGATGGTACCACACTCCATTCTATGCATACCAGATTACAACCTCTGATAATGAAGAAACACAAAGGAAGACCACTTCAGAGAAATAGGTAATTCCAAGATTCTTATTTGTCCCACCCCACCATCTTTCTCATAATATATATTTTTAGTAATGCATATCAATCATTTCTGTACATACGTAAACCTGAAACTGAGAGCAGAAACATCAACCTTAGGAAATATAGGGGCAAAACACCCAACAGTAGTCTCATCACATATCTCCAGCAGAACCTTAAATTGTGATTTCTTTTTTTAAAATTGGGCAGAGCATCTTTAAAACATGAATAATGCCTATTATCCATGGCTCAAATTATGTGTACAATCACAGACATCCCCACAAATAAAAAAAAAGGCTTTTTATTAAATCACATTAAACCACTATAATACTTATCCAATGTGTACCATCCCTGGTCCTGCGTATAATCACAGAGGTGTGCATTCTTCTCTTCAAACATTATTAAATGTTTTCAATAGCTCTTTAAGAATTATAGGAAATAAAGAGAATACAGAAAATATAAAACATATTATTTACCTGTTAATCCATTCTTTGACACTGACATGGATATGTGCTTTTCTTGCCATCCTAGAAAACCTTTTTCTATTTATCTCTCAGTTTTTTTAATAATTCAACCCATAGTGCATCATGTGGACAAAGTGAACATTGCATCAATGTTTTAAAGCTGTTGAAAATTTTTATTTTAAAATTATGAACTGAAATGCATATTAGTTAAAAAATGTTGATTTGAAAAGGGACTCTAGGTTAGATTAGATTTAATATAATCAATCATAATAAAATTTTAAGAATGCACTGACACATGTAAAGGAAAATAATCAGTCTGATTTATGGGAAATAAATTATAACAAAATTTTAATTATTTTATTCCCCGTGATATAGTAGACATTTTAATATTGACAGGTGAAATAAATATTTGTTTCATCATGCAGTTTACTTTGAGGCATTCAATCTTTCTAAGTAAAAAATGTCCTCTTTGTAAATTGCTCACACGTCCTTTTTGAAAAATTACCAGACATAACAAGATCTTTTTGAAAACCATATTATTTGCAAATAGGGATCCTAAGAGCAAGGGAATCGATGGCAGAGAAAGAATTCAGAACACAATGAGAAAGTTTTGCCATCTCAATGAAAAGCCTTCATTATTAAAGGTCAAAAAACACCACATCTCCCCCAGATCAGGGCAATAGATAACGTTTCCGTGTAAAATGAAATCAAAATTCTGCATTGGATTCCAAAAGGGCTAGCAGTGGTAGTGCATGTCACACCAAAATCCTGGTCATCTTGCCAATGCAGTCCCAGAAAAATGGCCAGGATTCATTTCCCTTTCACTTGCCAGTCTTGTCTTCTTTCTGCTCCTTCAAAGCAGGGACCTTCGTTTGGTGTGGCCCAAACCCTTTTGCAGACTAATTATTCAGAATTTGGGGGCATGGAGAATGCGCTGTTTGAAAAAGGGTGCAGCAAGAAATAAGGCACTGATAAAAACAGTAAAGAGGAGAACTACAGAATCATGGAGGACAGAAACCAAGCTGTGATTTCCTTGTGCCATGTGGTGTGCTGCTTTTTGATTATTGGAATAGAAAGAAAACTCCACTCACCAACTCAGGATTATGTGGGAAATATTAAGTTCCAAGAGACTGCACTATAGACCCAGCCTATACGCCAAATGTTGAAGTCAGGGTATGAAATTGCATTTTAAACATAAAGAGTAGTCAGTGGCTAGTGGAAAAAATGCCATAATATTTTCACATGATCTGTAAGAAAGAATCCGACATGTGGGGAGTCATGCTGGGAATAGAGGTTTGAGAATCCTGACCGACAGCATAAAAGTATTTCTTTTTAACTTATAGATTCTGTTATAATTATACCTTAAAAAAAACAAGCATGTGTCCCATTGGAGGAGAAAATTAACTCTATGTCAGCTGACAATGACTATATTCTCTCATAGAGCAATTTGGAGAATTTAAAATTGAAAAAAGAAATTTTAAGACTTGTTAAAGTATACATGTTTAAAAAATGGTTATTTGTTTTACTATAAAAATAAATCCTTACTTAGGCAGAAAGAATTTTTCACCATACCCTGTGTTAATTTGAAAGGAAAGATTTAACCCATTAAATAGAAAACTGTGTAAATATAAAAGGCTTCAAATAGAAGATTTCCTGTGGCATGCATATTTTATCTTAAATTTTGGACTACAGTTTCTTCCTAATAATTATTGGAATAATATTAAACTACTCTAACTCGCAGAAAAATAATGGGAGGACATGAAATGCTTCTCACTGATGACTCCTTTTTTGAACAATCACAATTTTAAATCAATAATCCAGAGGACACCATTTTACATGATTTCACAATTCTGTACTGAATGTTTACATCACTCGGGGTTTTGTTTCAAGGAAACATTCCTGATTTTCTGGACACAAATGGGCTGTTCCCGATGGTAGAGAGATTGTGATGCATGTGTCCATATATGAATACCTGCTTTTTGACATGTTGTAATTTTTGAGAATATATAGGAAACATTATCAAAAACTTTTTTTTAAAGAAACAGAATGACATATACAAAAATGAAACCATTGAACTACTGTACAAATAATTTACAGCCTCCAAAACTCTCCTATGGCTTATGAAGGAACATGCGAAAACACAGAAAGGGTAAAGTGACGTGTATGTTCTACAAGGTGAGAAAGAGTGACTCAAATGTTTTCAACTTATCAGATTTAGCAAAAGTTTCTCAAAGTCAAGGACCAAATAATTCCAGCAGAGGGCACCATACTCCCTTCTATGCTTGGGAGATGTCAATCTTTGATAATGAAGCAACATAAAGGAAGCTGATTTAGGTAAATAGGTAATGCAAAAGCTTCATATTTGTTTCTCCGCTGCCTCTATCACTTAATATATATTTTTAGTGATGCTTATCAATTATACATGAACATACAAAAGCTGAAGACAAGAGCCAAAATCTTAACCTTAGAAAATTAAGGGGCATGAAAACTAACAGTGGTCCAGTACACACATCTCCAGGAGATCATTGAATTATGATTCCTTTTTTAAAAATTGGCCAAAGCATCCTTAAAATATGACTAATGCCTATTATTCATGGCTCAACTCGGGTGTACAATTTCAGACATCCCCACGACTTTTAAAACAAGTTTGTTTTATTAATACTTATTAAACCACAGTCTTACTTATCAAATGCATACATTCCCTGGTGCGTCATATATTCACAGAGGTGTGCATTCTTCTATTCAATGATTGTTAAACGTTTTCAACAGCTCTTTAAGAAATAAAATAAAGAGAATTCAGAAGAATAAATAAAATATTATTCACCTCTCAATCCATTTGTTGACACTGCCATGCAAAGGTGCTTTTCTCAACATTCTTGAACAAATTTTTCCATTTATCTCTCAGTTGTTTTGATAACTCTTCCCATAGTGCATAATGTAGAGAAAGTGAACAATGCATGTCTGTATTAAAGCTGATGAAAGGACTTTAATTTTAAATTATGGACTGATAAGTATATTAGATTGAAAGAGAATGTTGATTTGAAAAGGGATTTTAGGTAAGATTAGATTTAATAGGATCAGTCATAATAAAGATTTAAGAAGGCACAGACTCATGTAAAGGAAAATAATCAGTCATATTTAGGGGAAATAAATAATAACAAAATTTTAATTATTCTATTCCATGGGAAATAGTGGACCTTGCAATTTCTAGCTGTGAAATAAATTTTTGTTTTATCATGCAGTTTACTTTGAGGGATTCATTCTTTCTATGTAAAAAATTAGAATAGAATGAGACAGGATGTCCACTTCAGTAAAGAGTCTTCATTATGAAAGGTTACCAGACACCACGTATATCCCAGATCAGGGCCATGGATAAAAATTTCATATAAAATGAAGTCGAAATTCTGCATTGGATTCCAAAAGGACTCGCAGGGGTGGAGCGATTTAAAACTAAAATTCTGGTCATCCTGCAAATGCAGTCCCATGCAAATGGCCAGGATTTGTTTCCCTGTTACTGGCCAGGCTTGTTTTCTTTCTGCACCTCAAAGCAGAGATCTTAGCTGGATATGGCACAAACACTTTTGCAGGAAAATAATTTGGACCTTGGGGGCATGGAAGAATGGGCTGCTTGGAAAAGACAGCAGCAGGAGAGAAGGAATTCCTAAAAACAGAAAAGATGTGAAAAATGGAATCCTGAACAATGGCAACCAAGTGCTGATTCATCTGTACAGTGTGCTGCAGTGCTGGTTGAAAATTAAAATAGAAAGAAACTTCCATTAGGCAACACAGGAGTATGTGGAAAAATTAAAACTCAAGCATCTACAATAAAGACATTTCCCATAAAAACAACTCTCCAGTTATGTTGAATTCAGGGTATGAAAGTGTACAGTAAACATAAAATATAATCAATGGCTGGTGGAAAAAAATGCGAAAATATTTACTCATGATCTTTCAGAAAGTTTAAAACACAAGTGGACTCATGCTGGGAAAGAGGTTTGACAATTCTGACCGACTGCATAAATGTTTTTTTTTTTAATTTATAGATTCTTTTATAAATATATATTAAGGAAAACAAGAATGTGACCAATTGGACGTGAAAATTAGCAATAAGTCAGAATAGAATGACAGTGTTATCTCACAGAGTAATTGGGATTATTTAAAATATAAAGAAATAAATTTCAGACTTCATTAAAACATACATTTTAAAAGAAAGGTTAATTATATATTATGGTATATAAATCAATCTTTACTTAGGCAAAGTGAATTTTTCCCATAACCTATCAATATTAAATGGAAAGGAATGTCTTTAGCCCTTTTAAATAGTCAACTCTGTAAAAATATAAGACCACAGATAGAAGAGTTCCTGTGGAATGCATATTTTACATAAAATTTTGGACTACATTTTCTTCCCATTATTTATTGGAAAAATTTAAATTCCTCTACCTGGCATAAAGATAATGGGAGCAGAAGAAATGTTACTTACTGCTTCTCCTTTTTGGAATAATCAAATTTTGAATCTATAATTCAGAGGACTACATTTACATGACTTCATGAGTTTTTATTGAATGTTTACAACGTCCAGGATTTTTTTTCAAGGAAACCATTCTTAATTTTCAAGACATTTTTGTGCTGTTGCTGATGGTGCAGAGATTGTGATGCAGGTGTCCATATACAAATAGCTGCTCTTTTGTCATATTGTAATTTTTGAGAGTTATTGGGAAAAAAATCAAAATAATTCTTACCAAGAAACTTATCCACATATACACAAATGAAACCAAAGAACTAGAGTAAAACTAGCTCCCAGCGTCCACATTTCTCTTCTGGCTTCTGAAGGATATTGCCAACATACAGAAATGCAAAAAGGATGTGTAAGGTCCACAAGGTGAAAAAGAGTGACTTAACTGTTTACAAGATATCAGGTAGAAGAGGAATGGTTCATAAAAATCAATGTACTAATTTCTTCCTCTGCCCTTGATTCCATTGCTCTTAGGATTTCTATTTGGAAATAACATGGTTTTCCAAGAGGTCTTGTTATGTGTGGTAATTTAGACAAAAGAAGTGTGAGCACTTTACAAAGAGGGCATTTTTTACTTAGAAAGAATGAATGCCTGAAAGTAAACTGCATGATTAAACAAATATTTATTTCACCAGTCAATAAAATGTCCACTCTATTCACACCAGGTTACAGCCTCCATGCTGAAGAAACACAAATGGGAGTCCACTTTAGAGAAATGGGTAATTCCAAAGCTACGTATTTGTGTCTCTCCCCTGCTTTCCCTTAATATATATTTTTTGTGATGCATATCAATCATACATGAACATATATAAACCTGAACCCGAGAGTAGAAATCTCATCATAAGAAAATAAAGGGGCATATCACCTAACAGTCATCCCATATACACATCTCCAGTGAAACCTTGAATTGTGATTCCCTTTTAAAAAATTGGCAAGAACACCTTTAAATCATGACTTTAAAACAAATCTGTTTTATTAATACATATTTAACCACTATCTTTCTTATCCAATGTGTACATTCCCTGGTCCTTCATATAATCACAGTGGTGCACATTCTTCTCTTTAATCATTACCAAACGTTTTCAACAGCACTTTAAGAATTATAATGAATAAACAGAATCCAGAACAGTAAATAACATATTACTCAGCTCTCAATCAATTTGTTGACACTGCCATGCAAAGGTGATTTTCTCAGCATCCTTGAACAAATTTTTTCTTTTCTTTCAGTTATCTTAATAACTCATCCCATAATGCATCATGTGGACTCAGTGGAAAATGCATGAATTTTTTAAAGGTATTGAAAAGACTTTATTTTAAAATTATGAACGGAAATGTATATTACATTGAAAGAGAATGTTGATTTGAAAAGGGAATTTAGGTAAGATTAGATTTAATATAATCAATCTTAATAAAGTTTAAGGAGGCACAGGCACATGTAAAGGAAAATAATCAGTCGGATTTAAGGGAAATAAATTATTAAATTTTTTTAATTATTTTATTCACCATGAAATTGTGGATATTATAATCTCAAGCAGTGAAATGAATTTTTTTTTCATAATGCAGTTTGCTTTGAGGCATTCATTCTTTCTGAGTAAAAAACATCCCCTTTGTAAAGTGCTCACACATCCTTTGCCTAGATTACCAGACATAACAGGATCCCTTGGAAAACCATATTATTTCCAGCTAAAGATACTCAGAGCAATGGAATCAAAAGCAGAGGAAGAAATTAGAATAGAATGAGAAAGTATTGCCATCTCAATGGAAAGCCTTCATTACCCAAGGTCACCAAACACAACATGTACACTACATCAGGGAACTGTGAAACGTTTGCATGTAAAATAAAATCGTACTTCGGCAACTGATTCCAAAAGGGCTCGCAAGGCGGCAGTGTGGCACACCAAATTCCATGTCATCCTGCCAATACAGTCCCAGGATAAGTGGCCAGGATTCATTTCCCGGTTACTGGACAGTCTTGTCTTCTTTTTGCTCTTCCAAAGCAGGAACCATAGCGTTGTGTGTCACCAATACATTTTCAGTCTAATTACTTGGACCTTGTCGGCAGGGAGAAAGGAAGGTTTGGAGATGGCAGCAGCAGGAGAGATGGCACTGCTAAAAACAGAAAAGAGGAGAACAATTGAATCCTGGAGGAAAGAATCCTAACTCAGATTTCCTTCTGCAGTGTGGTATGGGGCTTCTTTGAAAATTGTGAAAGAAAGAAATCTACTCTAGCCACCTCAGGAGAATGTGGAAAATATGAAATCACAAGAATCTTCAATACAGACACTGCCTATACCACCAATTAGCCAAATATGTTGAAGAAGTGTATGAAAGTGAATTTTAAACATAAAGTATGGTCAGTGGCAAGTGGAAAAATGCCATAATATTGTCTCAAGATCTGTCAGAAAGATTACAACACATGTGGTGTCATACTGGGGGATAGAGCTTTGAGTATCCGGATTGACTGTGTAAATTTTTTTTTAATTTATAGATTCTGTTAGAAATATATATTAAGGAAAACAAGATTTTGTACAATTGGAGGTGAAAACTAGATATAAGTATGATTAGAATGACGGTGTTGTCTCATAGACTAACTTGGTATATTTAAAATTAAAAAACATAAATTTTAAGTCTTCATTAAAACAAACATTTTAAAGACTGGTTATTTATATATTTTGGTATATAAATCGACCTGTACATAGGAAATAAGAATTTTTCACCCTACCCTATCAATGTTAATTTGAAAGGAAAGACTTTAGCCCTTTTAAAGTGTAACTCTGTAAAATAATATGCTACAAATAGAGAGCTTCTGTGGAATGCATATTTTACCTTAATCTTTTGACTAGATTTTCTTCCTAATACTTTTTGGAATAATATTACACTACTCTAAATGGCAGAAAAATAATGGTAACACAAGTAATGTTCTCACTGATTTTTCATTTTGAATAACCACAATTATAATCGATAATACAGAGGACCTCTTTTTACATGACCTCAGGATTCATTACTAAATGTTTAGCAGGCTCTGCATTTTTTTTCAAGTAACCCATTGCTGATTTTCTGGACATCATTCGGCTGTTGCCCTTGGAGCAGAGATTGTGATGCAGGTGTCTATAAACAAATACCAGGTCTTTTGACATATTTAAATTTTTGATAAATGTATTGGAGGAAAAAATCAAAATCATTCTTACAAAGAAACAGAACTACACATAATAATTGGAACCAAGGAATTGCAGTACAAGTATCTCCCTGCCTCCGAAGGTGTCCTATGACTATTAAAGACCTTGCCAACACTCAGATGTGCAAAAGGGATCTCTAAGGTCCACAAAGTGAGAAAGAGTGCCTCAAATGTTTACAAGTTATCATGTGGAAGAAGAATGGTTCCTAAAGGTCAAGGACCTATTGCATTAAGCAGAGGGTACCACCGTCCATTCTATGCATGCCAGAATACATCCTCTGATAATGAAGAAACACAAAGGAAGACCACTTTAGATAAATAGGTAATTCCAAGCTTCATATTTGTCCCTCCCCACCCTCTTTCTCATAATATATATTTTTAGTGATGCATGTCAATCGTTTCTGAACATACATAAACCTGACACCGGGAGCAGAAATCTCAACCTTAGAAAATATTGGGCAAAACACCCAAAAGTAATCTCATACATATATCTCCAGCGAAACCTTGAATTGTGATTTCTTTTTTAAAACTTGGCCAGAACATCTTTAAAACATGACTAATGTTTATCATCCATGGCTCAAATTATGTTTACAATCCCAGACTTCCCTACAATTAAAAAAAAAAAAAGGCACTTCCATTAAACCATATGAAACCACTATAATACTTATCCAATGTGTGCCATTCCTGGTCCTTCGTATAATCACAAAGGTGTGCATTCTTCTCTTCAATCATTATTAAATGTTTTCAATAGCTCTTTAAGAATTATAGGAAATAAAGCGAATACACAAAATAAATAAAAAAAAAATATTATTCACCTCTTAATCCATTTGTTGACACTGACGTGCATATGTGCTTTGCTTTCCATCCTTGACCAACTTTTTCAGTTTATCTCTCAGTTTTTTTGATAATTCAACCCAGAGTGCATCATGTGGACAAAGTGAATAATGCACGGATTTTTTAACGGTTTTAAAATTTTTATTTTAAAATTATGAACTGAAACACATATTAGTTCCAAAAAGAATGTTGATTTGAAAAGGGACTCTAGGAAAGATTAGATTTAATATAATCAATCATAATAAAATTTTAAGAATACACTGACACATTTAAAGGGAAATAATCAGTCTGATTTATGGGAAATAAATTATAACAAAATTTAATTATTTTATTCCACGTGATATAGTGGACATGTTAATCTTGACCGGTGAAATAAATATTTGTTTCATCGTGCAGGTTACTTTGAGGCATTCAATCTTTCTAAGTAAAAAATATGCTCTTTTTGAAGTGCTCACACGTCCATTGTCAAAAATTACCACACATATCAAGATCTCTTTGAAAAACCATATTATTTCCAAATACAGATACTAAGAGCAAGGGAAACAAGGGCAGAGATAGAAAGCAGAACATAATGAGAAAGTATTGCCATCTCAATGAAGAGCCTTCATTATCAAAGATCAAAAAACACCACATATACCCCAGATCAGGGCAATGGATAACCTTTCCGTGTAAAATGAAATTGAAATTCTACATTGGTTTCGATAAGGGTTAGCAGTGGTGGAGTGTGGCACACCAAAATCCTGGGCATCTTGCCAATGCAGTCCCAGAAAAATGGCCAGTATTCGTTTACTTTTTTACTGGCCAGTTTTGTATTCTTTCTGTTCTGTCAAATAGGGACTTTAGATGGTTGTGGCCCAAATCCTTTTGCAGACTAAATATTCAGACTTTGGGAGAATGGAGAATGCACTGTTTGAAAAAGAGAGCAGCGAGAGATAAGGCACTGCTAAAAACAGTAAAAAGGAGAACAACGGTATCATGGAGGACAGAACCCAAGCTGTGATTTCCTTTTGCCGTGTGGGGTGCTGCTTTTTGAAAATTGGAACAGAAAAAATCTCCACTCACCAAATCAGGATTATGTGGGAAAAATTAGAACCCAAGAGACTGCACTGCAGACAAAGCCTATAAAAACAACTAGCCAGTTATGTTGCTGTCACGGTATGAAAGTGCATTTTAAATGTAAAGTAAAGTCAGTGGCTGGTGGAAAAAATGCCATAATATTTTCTCATAATCTATCAGAAAGAATACGACATGTGTGGAGTCATGTTGGTAATAGAGGTTTGAGAATCCTGACAGACAGCATAAAAGATTTTTTTTTAACTTATAGATTCTGTTATAATTATACCTTAAAAAAAGAAGAATGTGTCCCATTGGAGGTGAAAATTAAATCTACGTCAGCTTACTATGACGATATTCTCTCACAGAGTAATTTGGAGAATTTAAAATTGAAAAAAGAAATTTTACATCTCTGTTAAAGTATATATGTTTAAATAAATGGTTATTTATTTGTTTTGCTATAAAAATAAATCTTTACTAAAGCAGAAATAATTTTTCCCCTTACCCTGTCAGTGATAATTTGAAAGGAAAGATTTTACCCATTAAAAAGAAAACTCTGTAAAAATAAAAGGCTTCAAATAGAAGAGTTCCTGTGGCATGTATATTTTACCTTAACTTCTGGTCTAGAGTTTCTTCCTAATAATTATTGGAATAATATTAAACAAATCTAACTCGAGGAAAAATAATGGGAGGACAAGAAATCCTTCTCACTGATGACTCCTTTTTTGAATAATCACAATTTTAAATCAATAATCCAGAGGACATCATTTTACATGAATTCAAAATTCTGCACTGAATGTTTACATCTCTCAGGGATTTGTTTCAAGGAAATATACCTCATTTTCTGGACACAATTAGGCTGTTCCCTATTGCAGAGAGATTGTCATGGAGGTGTCCATATATGAATATCTGCTTTTTGACATATTGTAATTATTGAGAATGCATTGGAAATATTTTCAAAAAAATTTTTGCAAAGGAACAGATCCACATATACAAAAATGAAACCATTGAACTACTATTCAAATAACTTACAACCTCCAAAATTCTCCTATGGCTCATGAAGGACCATGCCAACACACAGAAGGGAAAAAGGGACATGTATGGTCCACAAGAGGAGAGTCACTCAACTGTTTACAAGTTATCAGGGTAACACGAAAGGCTCTGAAAGTCAAGGACCAAATTCATCCAGCAGAGGGCACCGTACTCCCTTCTATGCTTGGGAGATTACAATTTTTGATAATGAAGCAATACTAAAGGAAGCTGACTTTAGGGAAATAGGTAATTCAAAAGCTTCATATTTGTTTCTCCACACCCTCTTACACTTAATATATATTTTTAGTGATGCATATCAATCATACATGAACATACTAAAGCTGAAGCCGTGAGCCAAAATCTCAAACTTAGAAAATTAAGGGACATGAAAACTAACAGTGGTCCAGTACACACATCTCCAGGAGATCGTTGAATTGTGATTCCTTTTTTAAAAATTGGCCAAAGCATCTTTAAAATATGATTAATGCCTATTATTCATGGCTCAACTCGGGTGTACAATTTCAGACATCCCCACGACTTTTAAAACAAGTCTGTTTTATTAATACATATTAAACCACTATCTAACATATCAAATGCGTACTTCCCTGGTGCATCATGTATTCACAGAGGTGTGCATTCTTCTCTTCAATCATTATTAAACGTTTTCAACAGCTATTTAAGAATTAAAATAAATAATGAGAATCCAGAAGAATAAACAAAATATTATTCACCTCTCAATCCATTTGTTGACACTGCCATGAAAAGGGGCTTTTCTCACCATTCTTGAACAAATTTTTCTTTTTATCTCTCAGTTTATTTGATAACTCATCCCATAGTGCCTGATGTGGGCAAAGTGAGCAATTCATGGCTGTGTTAAAGCTGGTGATAGGACTTTAAATTATGGACTGAAATGTATATTAGATTGAAAGAGAATATTGATTTGAAAAAGGATTTTAGGTAAGATTATATTTAATATGATCAGTCATAAAAAAGATTTAAGAAGGCACAGACACATGTAAAGGAAAATAATCACACATATTTAGGGTAAATAAATAATAACAAAATTTTAATTTTTCTATTCCTCGGGAAATAGTGGACCTTAAAATCTCTAGGGGTGAAATAAATTTTTGTTTTATCAGGCAGTTTACATTGAGGGATTCATTCTTTCTTAGTAAAAAATGTCCTCTTTGTAAAGTGCTCACTTATACTTTGGCTAAATTACTACACATAAAAAGAACATTTGGAAAACCATATAATTTCCAATTAGAGATCCTAAGAGCAATGGAATCAAGGGCAGAGGAAAAAAAATAGAATAGAATGTTAAAGGATTGCCACCTCAGTGAAGAGTCTTCATTATAAAAGGTCACCAGACACCACGTATATCTGAGATCAGGGCAATGGATAATCATTCCATGTAAAATGAAATCGAAATTCTGCATTGGATTCCAAAAGGCACGCAGGGGTGGAGCGTTTTAATACTAAAATCCTGGTCATCCTGCTAATGCCGTCCCATGACAAATGGCCAGGATTTGTTTCCCTGTTGCTTGTCAGGCTTGTCTTCTTTCTGCTCCTCCAAAGCAGGGACCTTAGCTGGATGAGGCAGAAACACTTCTGCAGGATAATAATTTGGACCTTGTGTGCATGGAAGAATGGGCTGTTTGGTAAAGACAGCAGCAGGAGAGAAGGAAATGCTAAAAAGAGAAAAGAGGTGCCCAATGGTCCTGAACTATAGCCATCAAGTGCTGATTCATCTGTACATTGTGCTGTAGTGTTGGTTGAAAATTAAAGTAGAAAAAACCTCCAACAGACAACACAGGAGTATGTGGATAAATTAAATCTCAAACATCTTCAATAAAGACACTTTCCATAAAAACAACTTTTCAGATACGTTGAAGTCAGGGTATGAAAGTGTATTTTAAACATAAAATATACTCAGTGGCTGGTGGAAAAAAATGCAAAAATATTTACTCATGATCTTTCAGAAAGTTTAAAACACATGTGGAGTCATGCTGGGAATAGAGATTTGACAATTCTGACCAACTGCATAAATGTTTTTTTTTTTTTAATTTATCAATTCTATTATAAATATATATTAAGGAAAACAAGAATCTGACCAATTGGACTTGAAAATTAGCAATAAGTTAGAATAGAATGACAGTGTTCTCTCATAGAGTAATTGGGACTATTTAAAATTTAAAAAAATGAATTTAAGTCTTCATTAAAACATACCTTTTAAAAGAATGTATAATTATATATTATGGTATATAAATCAATATTTACTTAGGCACAGTGAATTTTTCCCATTCCCTGACAATATTAAATGGAAAGGAAAATCTTTAGTCCTCTTAAATTTTCAACTCTGTAAAAATAAAAGATCACAGAGTGAAGAGTTCCTGTGGAATGCATATTTTACATAAAATTTTGGACTACATTTTCTTCCTATTATTTATTGGAATAATTTGAAACTACTCTAAATGGTAGAAAAATAATGGGAGCACAAGAAATGTTTCTCACTGATTCTCCTTTTTGGAATAATCACAATTTTGAATCGATAATTCAGAGGACCTCTTTTTTCATGACTTCATGAGTGTTTATTGAATGTTTACAAGGTCCTGGATTTTTTTCAAGGAAACCTTTCCTGATTTTCAAGATATTGTTGGGCTGTTGCTGATGGTGCAGAGATTGTGATGCAGGTGTTCATATACAAATAGCTGCTCTTAGTCATATTGTAATTTTTGAGTATGGTTGGGGAAAAAATCAAAATCATTCTTACCAAGAAACAGATCCACATATACACAAATGAAAACAAGGAAATAGAGTAAAAGTTGCTCCGAGCATACAAGGTTCTCTTCTGGCTTATGAAGGACCTTGCCATCACCCAGCAATGCAAAAGGGACATGTAAAGTCCCCAAGGTGAGAAAGACTGACTCAACTGTATACAAGATATCATGTAGGAGAGGAATGTTTCATAAAAATCAATGTTCTAATTCCTTCCTCTGCCTTTGATTCCATTGCTCTTAGGATCTGTGTTTGGAAATAATATGGTTTTCCAAGAGATCTTGTCATGTGTGGTAATATAGACAAAGGACATGTGAGCACTTTACAAGGAGGACATTTTTTACTTAGAAAGAATGAATGCTTCAAAGTAAACTGCACGATTATACAAATATTTATTTCACCAGTCAAAAATAAAATGTCCACTCTATGCACGCCAGATTACAGCCTCCATACTGAAGAAACACAAAAGGAAGTCCAATATACAGAAATTGGTAATTGAAAAGCTTCATATTTGTCTCTCTCCCCATGCTTTCCCTTAATATATATTTTTAGTGATGCATGTCAATCATACATGAACATATATAAACCTGACGCCGAGAGTAGAACTCTCATCATAAGAAAATAAAGGGGCATAACACCTAACAGTACCCCATACACACATCTCCAGTGGAACCTTGAAATGTGATTCCCTTTTAAAAAATTGGCAAGAACGTCTTTAAAACATGACTAATGCCTAGTGTCTACGGCTTAACTCTTTGTACAGTTCCAGACATATCCATGATTATTTAAAAAAATCTGTTTTATTAATACATATTAAACCACTATCTTTCTTATCCAAAGTGTACAATCCCTGGGCCTTCATTTAATCACAGTGGTGCGCGTTCTTCTCTTCATTCATTACTAAACGTTTTTATCAGATCTTTAAGAATTATAATAAATAAACAGAATCCAGAAGAGTGAATAAATTATTTTTCAGTCCTCAATCCATTTGTTGACACTGCCATGCAAAGGGGCTTTTCTCAGCATACTTGAAAAACTTTTCTGTTTCTCTCTCAGTTATCTAAATAACTCATTCCATAGTGCATCATATGGACAAAGTGGAAAATGCATGGCTTTTTTAAAGCTATTTAAAAGACTTTATTTTAAAATTATGAACGGAAACGTATATTAGATTGAAAGAGAATGTTGATCTGAAAAGGGATTTTAGGTAAAATTAGATTTAATATAATCAATCTTAATAAAGATTTAAGGAGGCACAGGCACATGTAAAGGAAAATAATCAGTCTGATTTTAGGAAAATAAATTATTAAAAATTTTTAATTATTTTATTCCCCATGGTATTGTGGAAATTATAATCTCAAAGGGTGAAATAAATTTTTGTTTCATCGTGCAGTTTGCATTGAGGCATTCATTCTTTCAAAGAAAAAAACGTCCCATTTGTAAAGTGCTCCCACGTCCTTTGTCTAAATTACCAAACATAACAGGATCCCTTGAAAACCATATTATTTCCAACTAGAGATACTCAGAGCAATGGAATCAAAGGCAGAGGCAGAAATTAGAATGGAATGAGAAAATATTGCCATCTCAATGAAGAGCCTTCATTATCAAAGGCCACCAAACACCACATATATTCTACATCAGGGCAATGGAAAACCTTTGCATGTAAAATAAAATCGTACTTCAGCAATGGGTTCCAAAAGGGCTTGCAGGGGTTAGTGTGGCACACCAAATTCTTGGTCATCCTGCCAATGCAGTCCCAGGAAAAATGGACAGGATTCATTTCCCAGTTACAGGCCAGTCTTGTCTTCTTTCTGCTCTCCCAAAGCAGGGACCATAGTGTTTTGTGTCACCAACAACTTTTACAGTCTAATTATTTGGACCTTGTGGGCAGGGGAAAAGGAGGTTAGGAGAAGACAGCAGCACGAGAGATGGCACTGCTAAAAACAGTAAAAAGGAGAACTATGGAATACTGGAGGAAAGAATCCAAACTCAGATTTCCTAGTTCAGTGTGGTATGGGGCTTCTTTGAAAATTGTGAAAGAAAGAAAACTTCTCTAGCCACCTCAGGAGAATGTGGAAAAAATGAAATCACAACAATCTTCAATATAGACACAGCCAATACCAAAAACTAACCAGATATGTTGAAGAAGTGTATGAAAGTGAATTTTAAACATTAAGTATGGTCAGTGACTAGTGGCAAAATGCCATAATATTTTCTCATGATCTGTCAGAAAGATTCCAACACATGTGGTGTCATACCAGGACATAGAGATTTGAGTACCCTGACTGACTTTGTAAAAGTTTTTTTTTTTTTTTTAATTTATAGATTCTGAATATATATATTAAGGAAAACAAGATTGTGTCCAATTGGAGGTGAAAACTACATATAAGTCTGACTACAATGATGGTGATCTCTCATAGACTAATTTGGAATATTTAAAATTAAAAAAACTAAATTTTATGTCTTCGTTAAAACAAACATTTTAAAGAATGGTTATTAATTTTTTTTGGTATATAAAATGACCTGTACATAGGAAATAAGGATTTTCCCCCAAACCCTGTCAATGTTAATTAGAAAGGAAAGACTTTAGCCCTTTTAAAGAGTAAACTCTGTAAAACAAAATACTACAAATAGAGAGCTCCTGTGGAATGCATATTTTACCTTAATTTTTTGATTAGATTTTCTTCCTAATAGTTATTGGAATAATATTACACTACTCTAAATGGCAGAAAAATAATGGGAGCACAAGTAATCGTTCTCACTGATTCTTCGCTTTGAATAACCATAATTTTTAATCGATAATTCAGAGGACCTCTTTTTACATGACCTCAGGATTCATTACAGAATGTTTAGCAGGCTCTGCATTTTTTTTCAAGGAACCCATTTCTGATTTTCTGGACATCATTGGGCAGTTGCCCTTTGAGGAGAGATTGTGATGCCGGTGTCTATAGACAAATACTTGGTCTTTTGATATATTTTTAATTTTTGATAAATGTATTGGAAGAAAAAATCAAAATTATTCTTACATAGAAACAGATCTACACATAAGAATTGAAACCAATGAACTACAGTACAAGTATCTCCCAAACTTCTGCATTGGGTTCCAAAAGGGCTAGCAAGGGGTGGAGCATGGCACACCAAAATCCAGGTCATCTTGCTAATGCAGTCCCAGAAAAATGGCCAGAATTCATTTCCCTTTTACTGGGCAGTCTTGTCTTCTTTCTGCTCCTTCAAAGCAGGGAACTTAGTTGGGTGTGGCCCAAAATCTTTTGCAGACTAATTATACAGACTTGGGGTCATGGAGAATGCATTGATTGGAAAAGAGAGACGTAAGTGATAACGAACTCCTAAAAACAGTAAAGAAGAGATCAAAGGAATTATGGAGGACAGAATCCAAGCTGTTATATCCTTGTGCAGTGTGGTGTGCTGCTTTTTGAAAACTGGAACAGAAAGAAAACTCCACTCACCAACTCAGGGTTATGTGTGAAAAATTAAAACCCAAAAGACTGCACTGCAGACCCAGCCTAAACAACCAACTAGCCAGTTATGTTGAAGTCAGGGTATGAAAGTGCATTTTAAACATAAAGTGTAGTCAGTGGCTGGTGGAAAAAAATGCCATAATATTTTATCATGATCTGTCAGAAAGATTCTGACATGTGTGGAGTCATGCTGAGAATAGAGCTTTGAGAATCCTGAACGACAGCATAAATTTTTTTTTAACTTATAGATTCTGTCATAATTATACCTTAAAAAAACAAGTATGTGTCCTATTGGAGGTGAAAATTAATTCTACGTCAGCTCACAATGACGATATTCTATCATAGAGCAATTCGGAAATTTTAAAATTGAATAAAGAAATTTTAAGAGTTTGTTAAAGTATACATGTTAAAAAAATGTTAATTATTTATTTTGCTATAAAAATAAATCCTGACTTAGGCAGAAAGAATTTTTCCCCATACCCTGTCAGTGTTCATTTGAAAGGAAAGATTTTAGCCTGTTAAATAGAAAACTCTGGAAAAATAAAAGAGTTCCTGTGGCATGCATATTTTACCTTAACTTTTGGACCAGAGTTTCTTCCTAATAATTATTGGGATCATATGAAACAACTCTAAGTCGAGGAAAATAATGGGAGGACAAGAAATGCTTCTCACTGATAACTCCTTTTTTGAATAATCACAATTTTAGATCAATAATACAGAGGACGTCATTTTTCATGACTTCCAAATCTGTACTGAATGTTTACATAACTCAGGGTTTTCTTTCAAGGAAATATTCCTGATTTTCTGGACACAATTGTGCTGTTCCCAATGGCAGAGAGATTGTGATGCAGGTGTCCATATAGGAATACCTGCTTTTTGACATATTGTAATTTTTGGGAATGAATTGGAAACATTTTCAAAAAAATGTTTGCAAAGAAAAAGATGGACATATACAAATATGAAGCCATTGAACTACTGTACAAATAACTTAGAGCCTTCAAAATTCTCCTATGGTTTATGAAGGACCACACCAACACACAGAAAGGAAAAAGTGACGTGTATGGTCCACAAGGTGAGAAAGAGTGACTCAACTGTTTACAAGTTATCAGGGTAAGACGAAAGGTTCTGAAAATCAAAGACCAAATTCATCCAGCAGAGGGCACCGTACTCCCTTCTATGCTTGGGAAATTACAATCTTTGATAATGAAGAAACACTAAAGGAAGCTGACTTTAGGGAAATGTGTAATTCGAAAACTTCATATTTGTTTCTCCGCACCCTCTTTCACTTAATATATATTTTAGTGATGCATATCAATCATTCATGAACATACAAATGCTGAAGGTGAGCCAAATTCTCAACCTTAGAAAATTAAGGGGCATGAAAACTAACAGTGCTCCAGTACACGCATCTCCAAGAGATCATTGAAATGTTATTCCTTATCTAAAAATTGGCCAAAGCATCTTTAAAATATAACTAATGCCTATTATTCATGGCTTAACTCAGGTGTACAATTTCAGACATCCCCACGAAATATAAAACAAGTCTGTTTTATTAATACATATTAAACCACTATCTTACTCATCAAATGCGCACATTCCCTTGTGATTCATATATTCACAGACGTGTGCATTCTTCTCTTCAATCATTATTAAATGTTTTCAACAGCTCTTTAAGTATTAAAATAAATAAAGAGAATCCAGAAGCATAAATAAAATATTATTCAGGGGGTCGGATGTGGCTCAACTGGTTGGGTGACTGTCTCCCATTTGGAGAGACCCGGGTTCGATCCCCGGGACCTCCCGGTAAAATAAATAAATAAATAAATAAATAAATAAATAAATAAATAAATAAATAAATATTATTCACCTCTACATCCATTTGTTGACACTGCCATGCAAAGCTGCTTTTCTCACCATCCTTGAATAAATTTTTCCATTTATCTCTCAGTTTTTTTGATAACTCTTGCCAGAGTGCATGATGTGGGCAAAGTGAACAATGCATGGCTGTGTTAAAGCTTTTGAAAGGACTTTAAATTATGGACTGAAAAGTATATTTGAAAGAGAATGTTGATTTGAAAAGGGATATTAGGTAAGATTAGATTTAATGTGATCAGTCACAATAAAGATTTAAGAAGGCACAGACACATGGAAAGGAAAATAATCAGTCATATTAAGAGGAACTAAATAATAACAAGATTTTAATTATTCTATTCCTCAGGAAATAGTGGACCTTATAATCTCCATGGGTGAAATAAATTTTTGTTTTATCATGCAATTAACATTGAGGGATTCATTCTTTCCTGGTAAAAAATGTCCTGTATGTAAAGTGCTCACTTATATTTTGGCTAAATTACCACACATAACAACATAACTTGGAAAGCCATATAATTTCCTACTAGAGGTCTAAGAGCAATGGAATCAAGAGCAGAGGAAAAAAATAGAATAGAATGAGAAAGGATTGCCACCTCAGTGAAGATTCTTCATTATAAAAGGTCACCAGACACCACGTACATCCCAGATCAGGGTAATGGATAAAAATTCCATGTAAAATGAAATCAAACTTCTGCATTGGATTCCTAATGTGCTTGCAGAGGTGGTGTGTTTTAACACTAAAATACTGGTCATCCTGCCAATGCAGTCCCTTGACAAGTGGCCAGGATTTGTTTCCATGTTACTGGACAGGTTTGTCTTCTTTCTACTCCTCCAAAGCAGGCACCTTAGCTGGATGCGGCACAAATACTTCTGCAGGATAATAATTTGGACCTTGGGGGCATGGAAGAATGGGCTGTTTGGAAAAGAATACAGCAGGATAGAAGGCATTGCTAAAATCAGAAAAGAGGTGAACGATGGAATCCTGAACAATGAAAATCAAGTGCTGATTCATCTATACAGTGTGCTGGAGTGCTGGTTGAAAATTAAAATAAAAAGAAACCTCCAATAGGCAACACAGGGGTATGTGGAAAAATTAAAACTTAAGCATCTTCAATAAAGACACTCCCCATAAAAACATCTATCCTGATATGTTGAAGTCAGGGTATGAAAGTGTATTTTAAACATAAAATATAGTCAGTGGTTGGTGAAAAAAAAAATTACTCATGATCTTTCAGAAAGTTTAAAACACATGTGGAATCATGCTGGGAATAGAGGTTTGACAATTCTGACCGACTGCATAAATGTTTGGGTTTTTTTAAATTCATAGATTCTATTATAAATATAAATTAAGGAAAACAAGAATGTGAACAATTGGATGTGAAAATTAGCAATAAGTCAGAATAGAATGATATTGCTCTCTATAGAGTAATTGGGCATATTTAAAATAAAAAAAATGAATTTAAGACGTTATTAAAACATACATTTTAAAAGAATGGTTAATTACATATTATGGTATATAAATTTATATTTTCTCAAGCAAAATGAATTTTTCCCCTACCTTGTCAATGTCAATTGAAAAGGATATTCTTTAGCCCTTGTAAAGTGTAAACTCTGTAAAAGTAAAAGAACACAGATAGAAGTGATCCTGTGGAATGCATATTTTACATAAAATTTTGGGCTACATTTTCTTCCTATTATTTAATGGAATAATTTTAAACTTCTCTCACTGGCAGAAAAATAATGGGAGCACAAGAAATGTTTATCAATGATTCTCCTTTTTGGAATAATCACTATTTTGAAATGTTAATTTAGAGGACCTCTTTTTACATGACTTCATGAGTGTTTATTGAATGTTTACAAGGTTCTGGATTTTTTTTCAAGAAAACCATTCATGATTTTCAAGACATTATTTGGCTGTTGCAGATGGTGCAGAAATTGTGATGCAGGTGTCCATATACAAATAGCTGCTCTTTTGTCATATTGTAAGTTTTGAGAATTATTGAGAAAAAAATCAAAATCATTCTTACCAAGAAACATATCCACATATACACAAATGAAACCAAGAAACTAAAATAAAACTAGCTCCCAGCATCCAAATTTCTCTTCTCCCTTATGAAGGACCTTGCCAACACCCAGAAATGCAAAAGGGACCGGTAAGGTCCTCAAGGTGAGAAAGAGTGACTCAACTGTTTACAAGATATCATGTAGAAGAGGAATGGTTCATAAAAATCAATGTTCTAATTCCTTCCTCGGCCCTTGATTCCATTTCTCTTAGGATCTCTGTTTGGAAATAATATGGTTTTCCAAGAGATCTTGTTATGTGTGGTAATTTAGGCAAAGGACGTGTGAGCACTTTACAAAGTGGACATTTTTTACTTAGAAAGAATGAATGCCTCAAAGTAAACTGCTCGATTAAACAAATATTTATTTCACCGGTCAAGAATAAAATGTCCACTCTATACAAGCGGAGATTACAGCCTCCATACTGAAGAAACACAAAAGGAAGTCCACTTTAGAGAAATAGGCAATTCCAAAGCTTCATATTTGTCTCTCTCCCCCTGTTTTCCCTTAATATATATTTTTAGTGATGTATGTCAATCATACTTGAACATATATAAACCTGACGCTGAGAGTAGAAAACTCATCATAAAAAAATAAAGGGGCAGAACACCTAAGCGTCGTCCCATACACACATCTCCAGCGTAAACATGAATTGTGATTCTGTTTTAACAAATTGAAAAGAACATCTTTAAAACATGACTAATGCCTAGTATCCATGGCTTACAATGTGTACAGTTCCAGACATACCTATGATTATTAAAACAAATCTGTTTTATTAATACATATTAAACCACTATCTTTCTTGTCCAATGTGTACATTCCTTATTCATTCATATAATCAAGGTGGTGCGCATTCTTCTCTTCAATCATTACTAAATATTTTCAACAGCTCTTTAAGAATTATAATAAATAAACAGAATCCTGAACAGTAAATAAATTATTATTAAACTCTCAATCCATTTGTTGACAGTGCCATGCAAAGGTGCTTTTCTCAGCATCCTGAACAAATTTTTCTGTTTCTCTCTCAGTTATCTTAATAACTCATCCCATAGTGCATCATGTGGACAAAATTAAAAATGCATGGATTTTTAAAAGCTATTGAAAAGACTTTATTTTAAAATTATGATTAGTAATGTATATTAGATTGAAAGAGAATGTTGATTTGAAAAGGGATTTTAGGTAAAACTAGATTTAATATAATCAATCTTAATAAAGATTTAAGGAGGACCATGCACAGGTAAAGGAAAATAATCAGTCTGATTTTAGGGAAATAAATCATTAAAAGTATTTAATTATTTTATTCCCCATTAAATTGTGGAAATTATAATCTCAAGGGGTGAAATAAATTTTTGTTTCATCGTGCAGTTTGCATTGAGGCATTCATTCTTTCTGAGTAAAAAATGTAGCATAGCATGAGATAGTATTGCCATCTCAATGAAGAGCCTTCATTATCAAAGGACACCAAACACCACATAAATACTACATCAGGGCAATGGGAAACATTTGCATGTAAAATAAAATCGTACTTCAGCAATAGATTCCAAAAGTGTTCTCAGGGGTGGGAGTGTGGCACACCAAATTCCTGGTCATCCTGCCAATGCAGTCCCCAGGAAAAATTGACAGGATTCAATTCCCGGTTACTGGCCTGTCTTGGCTACTTTCTGCTCTTCCAAAGCAGGGATCATAGCGTTGTGTATCACCAACACTTTTTCAGTCTAATTATTTGGACCTTGTGGGCAGGGCGAAAGGGATGTTTGGAGAAGACAGCAGCAGGAGAGGTTGCACTGCTAAAAACAGAAAAGAGGAGAACAATGGAATCCTGGAAGAAAGAACCCAAACACAGATTTTCTTGTGCAGTGTGGGATGGGGCTTCTTTGAAAATTGTGAAAGAAAGAAAACTCCTCTAACCACCTCAGGAGAATGTGGAAAAAATGAAATCACAAGAATCTTCAATACAGACAATGCGAATACCACAGGGAACCGCCCTCCAATCAATGCATGCCAGAATACAACTTCTGATAATGAAGAAACACAAAGGAAGACCACTTTAGATAAATACGTAATTCCAAGCTTCATATTTGTTCCTTCCTACCCTCTTTCTCATAATATATATTTTTAGTGATGCATATCAATCATTTCTTTTTTTTTTAAAGATTTTATTTATTTATTCATTTATCCACCCCTTGCTGCTTGTTCTTGCTGGGTCACATAACCATGCCTGGAGGGCGGGCTTGCCTTCACCAGGAGGCCCGGGAACCTAACCTGGGGCCTCCCACATGGTAAAAGGGAGCCCTTCTTATTGAACCACAGCTGCTTCCCATATCAATCATTTCTGAACATACATAAACCTGACACCAAAAGCAGCAATCTCAACCTTAGAAAATATAGGGGCAAAACACCCAACAGTAGTCTCATACACATATCTCCAGCAGAACCTTGAATTGTGATTTCTTTTTTAAAAATTG
>JAKSZT010044891.1:661005-688289 GCA_026826555.1 Tolypeutes matacus | reverse complement strand
GATTTTAGGTAAGATTAAATTTAATATGATCAGTCATAAAAAAGATTTAAGAAGGCACAGACACATGTAGAGGAATATAATCAGTCATATTTATGGGAAATAATTAATAACAAAGTTATAATTATTCTATTCCCTGGGAAATAATGGACCTTATAATCTCTAGGGGTGGAATAAATTTTTGTTTTATCATGCAGTTTACATTGAGGGAATCATTCTTTCTTAGTAAAAAATGTCCTCTTTGTAAAGTACTGAATTATACTTTGGCTAAATTACCACACATAACAAGAACACTTGGAAAACTATATAATTTCAAACTAGAGATCCTAAGAACAATGGAATCATGGGCAGAGGAAAAAATTAGAATAGAATGAGAAAGGATTGCGACATCAGTGAAGAGTCTTCAATATAAAAGTCACTAGACACTACGTATATCTCAGATCAGGACAATGGATAACCTTTCCATGTAAAATGAAATCAAAATTCTGCCTAGGATTCCAAAAGGCTTGCAGGGGTGGAGCGTTTTAACACTGATATACTTTTCATCCTGCCAATGCAGTCCCATGACAAATGGGCAGGATTTGTTTCCCTGTTACTGGCCTGGCTTGTCTTCTTTCTGCTCCTCCAAAGCAGAGAACTTAGCTGGATGCGGCAAAAACACTTCTGCAGGATAATAACTTGGACCTTGGGGTCATGAAGAATGGGCTATTTGGAAAGACAGCAGCAGGAGAGAAGTGATTGCTAAAAACAGAAAAGTGGTGACCAATGGAATCCTGAACAATGGCCACCAAGTGCTGATTCATTTGTACAGTGTGCTGTAGTGTTGGTTGAAAATTAAAATAGAATAAACCTCCAATAGGCAATACAGGAGTATGTGGAAACATTACAACTCAAACGTCTTCAATAAAGACACTTCCCATAAAAATAACTATCCAGATATATTGAAGAAAGGGTATGAAAATGTATTTTAAACATAAAATATAGTCAGTGGCTGGTGGATAAAAATGCAAAAATATTTACTCATGATCTTTCAGAAAGTTTAAAACACATGTGGAGTCATGCTGGGAATAGAGGTTTAACAATTCTGACCGAATACATTAGTATTTTTTTTTTAATTTACAGATTCTATTATAAATATATATTAAGGAAAACAAGAATGTGACCAATTGGATGTGAAAATTAGCAATAAGTCAGAATAGAATGACAGTGTTCTCTCATAGAATAATTGGAAGTATTTAAAATTTAAAAAAATTAATTTAAGACTTCATTAAAATATACATTTTAAAAGAATGGTTAATTACATGTTATGGTATATAAATCAATCTTTACTTAGGCAAGATGAATTTTTCCCCCTACCCTATCAATGTTAACTGGAAAGGAAAGTCTTTAGCCCTTTTATATAGTCAACTTTGTAAAAATAAAAGACCACAGATAGAAGAGTTACCGTGGAATGCATATTTTACATAAAATTTTGGACTACATATTCTTCCTATTATTTATTGGAATAATTTTAAAATATTCTAAATGGCAGAAAAATAACGGAAGCAAAAGAAATGTTTCTCACTGATTTTCCTTTTTGGAATAATCACAATTTTGAATTGATAATTCAAAGGACCACTTTTTACATGACTTCATGAGTGTTTATTGAATGTTCACAAGGTCCTGGATTTTTTTTTCAAGGAAATCATTCCTGATTTTCAAGACATTATTGTGCTGTTGCTGATAGTGCAGAGATTGTGATGCAGGTGCCCATATAGAAATAGCTGCTCTTTGTCATATTTTAATGTTTGAGAATAATTGGGGAAAAAATCAAAATCATTCTTAGCAAGAAACATATCCACATATACACAAATGATACCTAGGAACTAGAGAAAAACTAGCTGCCAGCGTCCAAATTTCTCTTCTAGCTTATGAAGGACATTGCCAACACCCAGAAATGCAAAAGAGACCTGTAAATTCCCCAAGGTGAGAAAGAGTCACTCAACTGTATACAAGATATCATGTAGCAGAGGAATGGTTCATAAAAATAAATGTTCTAATTCCTTCCTCTGCCCTTGATTCCATTGCACTTAAGATCTCTATTTGGAAATATTTATGGTTTTCCAAGAGATCTTGTTATGTGAGGTAATTTAGGCACAGTACGTGTGAGCACTTTACAAAGAAGAAATTTTTTGCTTAGAAAGTATGAATTCCTCAAAGTAAAGTGCACGATTAAACAAATACTTATTTCACCAGTCAAGAATAAAGTGTCCACTCTAGGCATGCCAGATTACAGCCTCCATACTGAAGAAACACAAAAGGAAATCCACTTTAGAGAAATAGGTAATTCCAAAGCTTCATATTTGTCTCTCTCCCCCTGTTTTCTCTTAATATATATTTTTAGTGATTCATGTCAATCATACATGAACATATAGAAACCTGTCGCTGAGAGAAGAAATCTCATCATAAGAAAATAAAGCTGCATAACACCTAACACTCATCACATACATTCATCTACAGTGGAACCTTGAATTGTGATTCCCTTTTAAAAAATTGTCAAGAACATAATTAAAACATGACTAATGACTAGTATCCATGGCTGAACTGGGTGTACAGTTCCAGACACAGCCACGAATATTAAAACCAAATCTGTTTTATTAATACATATTAAACCACTATATTTCTTAACCAATGTGTACATTCCCTGGTCCTTCATATAATCACAGTGGTGCGCATTCTTCTCTTCAATCTTTACTAAACGTTTTCAACAGCTCTTTAAGAATTAAAATAATTTAAGAGAATCCAGAACAATAAATAAAATATTATTCAGCTCTCAATCCATTTGTTGACACTGCCATGCAAATGTGCATTTCATAGCATCCTTGAACAAATTTTTCCGTTTCTCTCTCAGTTATTTTCCTAATTCATCCCATAGTGCACCATGTGGACAAAGTGTAAAATGAGTAGCATTTTTAAAGCTAATGAAAAGACTTTATTTTAAAATTATGAATAGAAATGTATATTAGATTGAAAGAGAATGTTGATTTGAAAAGGGATTTTAGGTAAAATTAGATTTAATATAACCAGTCTTAATAAAATTTTAATGAGACAAAGGCATATGTAAAGGAAAATATTCAGTCGGATTTTTGGGAAATAAATTATTTAAAATATTTAATTATTTTATTCCCCATGAAATTTTGGAAATTATAATCTCAAGGAGTGAAAGAACTTTTTGTTTCATCGTGCAGTTTGCATTGAGGCATTCATTCATTCTGAGTGATAAACGTCCCCTTTGTAAAGTGCTCACACGTCCTTTGCCTAAATTACCAAACATGACAGGATCCCTTGAAAACCATATTATTTCCAACTAGAGATACTCAGAGAAATGGAATCAAAGGCAGAGGAATTAATTAGAATACAATGAAAAAGTATTGCTATCTCAATGAATAGACTTCATTATCAAAGGCCGCCAAACACCACCTATGTAATACATCAGGGAAATGGGAAACCTTTGCATGTAAAATAAAATCGTACATCAACAATGGATTCCAAAAGGGCTCGCAGTGGGGGAGTGTAGCACACTAAATTCTTGGTCATCCTGCCAATGCAGTCCCAAAAAATTTAGAGGATTCATTTCCCGGTTACTGGCCAGGCTTTACTTTTTCTGCTCTTCCAAAGCAGGGACCATATTGTTATGTGTCACCAACACATTTTCAGCCTAATTATTTGGACCTTGTGGGCATGGAGAAAGGGATGTTTGGAGAAGACAGCAGCAGGAGAGATGGCACTGCTAAAAACAGAAAAGAGGAGAACAATGGAATCCTGGAGGAAAGAATCCAAGGTCGGATTTCCTTGTGCAGTGTGGTATGGGGCTTCTTTAAAAATTGTGAAAGAAATAAAACTCCTTTAGTCACCTCAGGAGAATGTGGAAAAAATGAAATCACAATAATCTTCGAAACAGACACTGCCAATGTCACCAACTAGTCAGATATGTTGAAGAAGTGTATGAAAGTGAATTTTAAACATAAAGTATGGTAAGTGGCTAGTGGATAAATGCCATAATATTTTCTCATGATTTGTCAGAAAGATTCCAACACATGTGGTGTCATACTGGGGGATAGAGTTTTGAGTATCCTGACTGATTGAGTAAACGTTTTTTGTTTTTTTTAATTTATAGATTCTGTTAGAAATATATATTAAGGAAAACAAGATTTTGCCTAATTGGAGTTGAAAACTAGGTATAGATCTGATTAGAATGGCGGTGTTCTCTCATAGATTAATTTGGAGTATTTAAAATAAAAAATAAATAAATTTTAAATCTTCATTAATACAAACATTTAAAGAATGGTTACTTATATATTTTGGTATATAAATCGACCTGTACATAGGAAATAAAATTTTTCCCCATACACTGTCAATGTTCATTGGAAAGATTTGACTTTAGGGCTTTTGAAGAGTAAACTCTGTTAAATAAAATGCTACAAATATAGAGCTCTTGTGGAATGCATATTTTACCTTAATTTTTTGACTACATTTTCTTCCTGATAGTTATTGGAATTATATTACACTACTCTAAATGGCAGAAAGATAATGGGAGCAGAAGTTATGTTTCTCACTGAGTATTCATTTTTAATGACCACAATTTTAAATCGATAATTCAGAGGACTTATTTTTACATGACCTCAGGATTCTTTACTGAATGTTTAGCAGGCTCTGAATTTTTTTTTCAAGGAACCCATTGCTGAATTTCTGGACATCTTTGGACTGCTGTCCTTGGAGCAGCGATTGTGACTCCGGTGTCTATAGACAAATACCTGGTCTTTTGACATATTTTAATTTTGGATAAATGAAGTATAAGAAAAAATCAAAATCATTCTTACAAAGAAACAGATCTACACATAAGAATTGAAACCAAGGAACTACAGTTCAACTATCTCCGAGCCTCCAAAAGACTCTTATGGCCTATGAAGGACCATGCCAACACCCAGAAGTGCAAAAGGAAACTCTAAGGTCCACAAGGTGAGAAAGAGTGCCTCAACTGTTTACAAGTTATCATGTGGAAGAGGAATAGTTTATAAAAGTTGAGGACCTATTGCATCAAGAAGATGGTACCACCCTCCATTCTATGCATGCCAGATTACAACCTCTGATAATGAAGAAACGAAAGGAAGAACACTTTAGAGAAATAGGTAATTCCAAGGTTCTTATTTGTCCCACCCCACCCTCTTTCTCATAATATATATTTTTAGTGATGCATATCACTCGTTTCTGGACATACATAAACCTGACACTGAGAGCAGAAACCTCAACCTTAGAAAATATAGGGGCAAAACACCCTACAATAGTCTCATACACATACCTCCAGCAGAACCTTAAATGGTGATTTATTTTTTAAAATTGGGCAGAGCATCTTTAAAACATGACTAATGACTATTATCCATGGCTCAAATTATGTGTACAATCCCAGACATCCCCACAATTAAAAAAAAAAAGGCTTTTTATTAAATCAAATTAAACCACTATAATACTTATCCAATGTGTACCATCGCTGGTCCTTCGTATAATCACAGAGGTATGCATTCTCCTCTTCAATCATTATTAAATGTTTTCAATAGCTCTTTAAGAATTATTTGAAATAAAGAAAATACAGAAAATATAAAACATATTATTCATCTCTTAATCCATTATTTGACACTGACATGGATATGTGCTTTGCTTGCCGTCCTAGAAAATTTTTTCTGTTTATCTCTCAGTTTTTTTGATAATTCAACCCATAGTGCATCATGTGGACAAAGTGAACATTGCATGGATTTTTTAAAGCTGTTGAAATTTTGAATTTTAAAATTATGAACTGAAATGCATATTAGTTCCAAAGAGAATGTTGATTTGAAAAGGGACTCTAGGTAAGATTAGATTTAATATAATCAATCATAATAAAATTTTAAGAATGCACTGACACATGTAAAAGAAAATAATGAGATTGATTTATGGGAAATAAATTATAACAAAATTTTAATTATTTTATTCCCTGTGATATAGAGGACATTTTAGCCTTGACCGGTGAAATAAATATTTGTTTAATCATTCAGTTTACTTTGAGGCATTCAATATTTCTAAGTAAAAAATGTCCTCTTTATAAATTGCTCACACGTCCTTTGCCTAAATTAACACAAATAAGAAGATCTCTATGAAAACCATGTTATTTCCAAATAGGGATCCTAAGAGCAATGGAATCAAGGTCAGAGGAAGAAATTAAAACATAATGAGAAAGTATTGCCATCTCAATGAAGAGCCTTCATTATCAAAGGTCACCAAACACCACATATACCCCAGATCAGGGCAATGGATAACCTTTCCATGTAAAATGAAATCGACCTTCTGCATTGGGTTCCAAAATGGCTAGTAGGGGTGGAGCGTGGCACACCAAAATCCAGGTCATCTTGCCAATGCAGTCCCAGAAAAATGGCCAGGATTCATTTCCCTTTTACTGGGCAGTCTTGTCTTGTATCTGCTCCTTCAAAGCAGGGAACTTAGTTGGGTGTGGCCCAAACCCTTTTGCAGACTAATTATACAGACTTTGGGGTCATGGAGAAGGCACTGATTGGAAAGAGAGCAGCAAGTGATAAGGCACTCCTAAAAACAGTAAAGAGGACATCAAAGGAATTATGGAGGACAGAATCCAAGCTGTTATATCCTTGTGAAGTGTGGTGTGCTGCTTTTAAAAAATTGGAACAGAAAGAAAGAAAACTCCACTCACCAACTCAGGATTATGTGTGAAAAATTAAAACCCAATACACTGCACTGCAGACCCTGCCTATAAAACCAACTAGCCAGTTATGTTGAAGTCAGGGTATGAAAGTGCATTTTAAACATAAAGTGTAGTCAGTGGCTGGTGGAAAAAATGCCATAATATTTTCTCAGTATCTGTCAGAAAGAATCTGACATGTGTGGAGTCATGCTGGGAATAGAGTTTTGAGAATCCTGACCGGGATCATAAAAGTATTTTTTTTTAACTTATAGATTCTGTTATAATTATACCTTAAAAAAACAAATTCACCAATTTGGAGGTGAAAATTAAGTCTACGTCAGCTCACAATGATGATATTCTCTCATAGAACAATTCAGAGTATTTAAAATTGAAAAAAGAAATTTTAAGACTTTGTTAAAGTATACATGTTAAAAAAATGGTTAATTATTTGTTGTGCTATAAAAATAAATCCTGGGAAGCGGCTGTGGCTCAATCAGTAGGGCTCCCGTTTACCATATGGGAGGCCCCGGGTTCGGTTCCCGGGGCCTCCTGGTGAAGGCAAGCCCTCCCGCACGGCGTGGTTAGCTGACCCAGCGAGCGCAAGCAGCAAGGGGGGGATAAATGAATGAATAAATAAAATCTTAAAAAAAAAAAAATAAATCCTGACTTAGGCAGAAAGAATTTTTCCCCATACCTTGCCAGTGATAATTTGAAAGGAAAGATATTAGCCCGTTAAATAGAAAACTGTGGCATGCATATATTACCTTAACTATTGGACCAGAGTCTCAACTGTATACAAGTTATCAGTGTAAGAGGAAATGTTCTGAAAGTCAAGGACCAAATTCATCCAGGAGAGGGCACCGTACTCCCTTCTATGCTTGGGAAATTACAATCTTTGATAATGAAGAAACACTAAAGGAAGCTGACTTTAGGGAAATAGGTAATTCAAAAGCTTCATATTTGTTTCCCTGCACCCTCTTTCACTTAATATATATTTTAGTCATGCATATCAAACATTCATGAACATACAAATGCTGAAGGCGAGCCAAAATCTCAACCTTAGAAAATTAAGGGCATGAAAACTAACATTGGTCCAGTACACAAATCTCCAAGAGATCATTGAAATGTGATTCCTTTTTTAAAAATTGGCCAAAGCATCTTTAAAATATGACTAATGCCTATAATTCATGGCTCAATTCGGGTGTACAATTTCAGACAACCCCACGACTTTTAAAACAAGTCTGTTTTATTAATACATATTAAACCACTATCTTACTCATCACATGCACACATTCCCTTGTGCTTCATATATTCACAGATGTGTGCATTCTCCTCTTCAATCATTATTAAACGTTTTCAACAGCTCTTTGAGTATTAAAATAAATAAAGAGTATCCAGAAGCATAAATAAAATATTATTCAGGGGGTCGGATGTGTCTCAACTGTTTGGGCATCCGTCTCCCTTATGGAGGGACCTGGGTTCGATCCCCGGGATCTCCTGGTAAAAAAATAAATAAATAAATAAAGAAATATTATTCACCTCTCAAGCCATTTGTTGACACTGCCATGCAAAGCTGTTTTTCTCACCATCCTTGAATAAATTTTTCCGTTTATCTCTCAGTTTTTTTGATAATACTTGCCAGAGTGCATGATGTGGGCAAAGTGAACAATGCATGGCTGTGTTAAAGCTTTAGAAAGGACTTTAAATTATGGACTGAAAAGTATATTAGATTGAAAGAGAATGTTGATTTTAAAAGGGATTCTAGGTAAGAATAGATTAATATGATCAGTCATAATAAAGATTTAAGAAGGCCCAGACACATGGAAAGGAAAATAATCAGTCATATTTAGGGGAAATAAATAATAACGAAATTTTAATTATCCTATTCCACAGGAAAGAGTCGACCTTATAATCTCTAGGGATGAAATAAATTTTTGTTTTATCATGCAATTAACATTGAGGGATTCATTATTTCCTTGTAAAAAATGTCCTCTTTGTAAAGTGCTGACTTATACTTTGGCTAAATAACCACACATAACATGATCACTTGGAAAGCCATACATTTTCCTACTAGAGGTCTAAAAACAATGGAATCAAGGGCAGGGGAAAAATAGAATAGAATGAGAAAGGATTGCCACCTCAGTGAAGAGTCTTCATTATAAAAGGTCACCAGACACCACATACATCCCAGATCAGGGCAATGGATAAAAATTCCATGTAAAATGAAATCAAACTTCTGCATTGGATTCCAAAAGGGCTCGCAGGGGTTGAGCGTTTTAACACTAAAATCCTGGTCATCCTGCCAATGCAGTCCCTTGACAAGTGCCCAGGATTTGTTTCCCTGTTACTGGCCAAGCTTGTCTTCTTTCAGCTCCTCCAAAGCAGGCACATTAACTGGATGCGGCACAAACACTTCTGCAGGATAATAATTTGGATCTTGGGGGCATGTAAGAATGGGCTGTTTGGAAAAGAATGCAGTGGGAGGGAAGGAATTGCTAAAATCAGAAAAGAGGTGAACAATGGAATCCTGAACAATGACAACCAAGTGCTGATTCATCTGTACAGAGTGCTGGAGTGCTGGTTGAAAATTAAAATAGAAAGAAACCTCCAGTAGGCAACACAGGAGTTTGTGGAAAAATTAAAACTCAAGCGTCTTCAATAAAGACACTTCCCATAAAAACATCTATCCAGATATGTTGAAGACAGGGTATGAAAGTGCATTTTAAACATAAAATATAGTCAATGGCTGGTGGAAAAATAAACAAAAATATTTACTCATGATTTTTCAGAAAATTTAAACACATGTGGAATCATGCTGGGAATAGAGGTTTGACAATTCTGACCGACTGCATAAATGTTTGGTTTTTTTTTAAGTTATTGATTCTATTATAAATATAAATTAAGGAAAACAAGAATGTGACCAATTGGACGTGAAAATTGGCAGTAAGACAGAATAGAATGACGTTGCTCTCTCATAGATTAATTGGGAGTATTTAAATTTTCAAAAATGAATTTAAGACTTCATTAAACCATATATTTTATATGAATGGTTAATTATATATTATGGTATATAAATCAATATTTTCTTAGGCAAAATGAATTTTTCCCCTACCTTGTCAATGTCAATTGGAAAGGAAAGTCTTTAGCCCTTTTAAATAGTAAACTCTGTAAAAATAAAAGAACACAGATAGAAGAGATCCTGTGGAATGCACATTTTACATAAAATTTTGGACTACATTTTCTTCCTATTATTTATTGGAATAATTTTAATCTACTCGCACTGACAGAAAAATAATGGGAGCACAAGAAATGTTTCTCACTGATTCTCCTTTTTGGAATAATCACAATTTTGAAATGTCAATTCAGAGGACCTCTTTTTGCATGACTCCATGAGTGTTTATTAAATGTTTACAAGGTTCTGGATATTTTTTCAAGGAAACCATTCCTGATTTTCAAGACATTATTGGGCTGTTGCTGATGGTGCAGAGATTGTGATGCAGGTGTCCATATACAAATAGCTGCTCTTTTGTCATATAGTAATTTTTGAGAATTTTTGGGAAAAAAATCAAAATCATTCTTTCCAAGAAACATATCCACATATACACAAATGAAACCAAGGAATGAGAGTAAAATTAGCTCCCAGCATCCAAATTTATCTTCTTGCTTATGAAGGATATTGCCAACACCCAGAAATGCAAAAAGGACCGGTAAGGTCCGCAATGTGAGAAAGAGTGACTCTACTGTTTACAAGATATCATGTAGAAGAGGAATGGTTCATAAAAATCAATGTTCTAATTCCTTCCTCGGCCCTTGATTCCATTGTTCTTAGGATCTCTATTTGGAAATAATGTGGTTTTCCGAGAGATCTTGTTATGTGTGGTAATTTAGGCAAAGGACGTGTGAGCACTTTACAAAGTGGACATGTTTTACTTAGAAAGAATGAATGCCTCAAAGTAAACTGCTCGATTAAACAAATATTTATTTCACCGGTCAAGAACAAAATGTCCACTCTATACAAGAAGAGTTAACAGCCTCCATACTGAAGAAACACAAAAGGAAGTCCAATTTTTAGAAATAGGTAATTGCAAAGCTTCATATATTTCTCCTTCCCCATGCTTTCCCTTAATATATATTTTTAGTGATGCATTTCAATCATACATGAACATACATAAACCTCACGCTGATAGTAGATCTCTCATCATAAGAAAATAAAGGTGCATAACAGCTAACAGTCGTCCTATACACACAACTCCAGCGGAACCTTGAATTGTATATTCCCTTTTAAAAAATTGTCAAGAAAATCTTTAAAACATGACTAATGCCTAGTATCCATGGCTTAACTCTTTGTACAGTTCCAGACATACCCATGATTATTAAAACAAATCTGTTTTATTAATACATATGAAACCACTATCTTTCCTATCCAATCTGTACATTCCCTATTCCTTCATATAATCACAGTGCTGTGCATTCTTCTCTTCAATCATTACTAAACATTTTCAACAGCTCTTTAAGAATTATAATAAATAAGCAGAATCCTGAACAGTAAATAAATTATTATTCAGCTCTCAATCCATTTCTTGACAGTGCCATGCAAAGCTGCTTTTCTCAGGATCCTGAACAAATTTTTCCGTTTCTCTCTCAGTTATCTTACTAACTCATTCCATAGTGCATGATGTGGACAAAATTAAAAAGGCATTGCTTTTTAAAAGCTATTGAAAAGACTTTACGTTAAAATTGTGATTGGGAATGTATATTAGATTGAAAGAGAATGTTGATTTGAAAAGGGATTTTAGGAAAAACTAGATTTAATATAATCAATCTTAATAAAGATTTAAGGAGGACCAGGCACACGTAAAGGAAAATAATCAGTCTGATTTTAGGGAAATAAATCATTAAAAATATTTAATTATTTTATTCCCCATGAAATTGTGGAAATTATAATCTCAAGTGGTGAAATAAATTTTTGTTTAATTGTGCAGTTTGCATTGAGGTATTCATTCTTTCTGAGAAAAAAACGTCCCCTATGTAAAGTGCTCATACGTCCTTAGCCTAAATTACCAACATAACAGGATCCCTTGGAAAACCATATTATTTCCAACTAGAGATACTCAAGCAATGGAATCAAAGGCAGAGGAAGGAATTAGAATAGCATGAGAAAGTCTTGCCATCTCAATGAAGAGCCTTCATTATCAAAGGCCACCAAACACCACTTATATACTACATCAGGGCAATGGGAAACCTTTGCATGTAAAATAAAATCGTACTTCAGCAATAGATTCCAAAAGGGTTCTCAGGGGTGGGAGTGTGGCAAACCAAATTCCTGGTCATCCTGCCAATGCAGTCCCCAGGAAAAATGGACAGGATTCATATCACGGTTATTGGCCAGTCTTGTCTACCTTCTGCTCTTCCAAAGCAGGGATCATAGCGTTGGGAGTCACCAACATTTTTTCAGTCTAATTATTTGGACCTTTTGAGCAGGGAGAAAGGGATGTTTGGAGAAGACAGCAGCAGGAGACATGGCACTGCTAAAAACAGTAAAAGGAGAACAATGGAATCCTGGAGGAAAGAACCCATACACAGATTTTCTTGTACAGTGTGGTATGGGGCTTCTTTGAAAATTGTGAAAGAAAGAAAACTCCTCTAACCACCTCAGGAGAATGTGGAAAAAATGAAATCACAAGAATCTTCAGTACAGACACTGTCAATACCACCAAATAGCCAGATATGTTGAAGAAGTGAATGAAAGAGAATTTTAAACATAAAGTTTGGTCAGTGGCTAGTGGAAAAATGCCATAATATTTTCTCATGATTTGTCAGAAAGATTCCAACACATGTGGGGTCATACTGGGGGATAGAGGTTTGACTATCCTGACTGACTGTGTAAAAGTTTTTTTTTTTTTTTTAATTTATAGATTCTGTTAGAAATATATATTAAGGAAAACAAGATTTTGTCCAATTGGAGGTGTAAACTAGATATAAGTCTGATTAGAATGATGGTGTCCAATCATAGGCTAATTTGGAGTATTTAAAATAAAAAAAAAATGAATTTTTAGTCTTCATTAAAACAAACATTTTAAAGAATGATTATTTATATATTTTGGTATATACATTGACCTGTACATATGAAATAAGAATTTTTCCCCATACCCTGTCAATGTTAATTGGAAAGGAAAGACTTTAGCCCTTTTAAAGTGTAAACTCTGTAAAATATAATGCTAAAAATAGAGAGCTCCTGTGGAATGCATATTTTACATTAATTTTTTTACTAGATTTTCTTCCTAATATTTATTGGAATAATAATACTCTACTCTAAATGGCAGAAAAATAATGGGAACACAAGAAATGTTTCTCACTGATTCTTCATTTTGAATAACCACAATTTTAAAACAATAATTATGAGGACCTCTTTTTACATGAGCTCATGTTTTGTTACTGAATATTTATCAGGCTCTGCATTTTTTTTCAAGGAACCCATTGCTGACTTTCTGGACATCATTGGGCTGATACCCTTAGAGAAGAGATTGTGACACAGGTGTCTATAGACAAATACCTGGTCTTTTAACATATTTTAATTTTTTATATATGTATTGGAAGAAAAAATCAAAATCATTCCTACAAAGAATTAGATCTATACATAAGAATTGAAACCAAGGAACTACAGTACAAGTATCTCCCATTCTCCAAATGTCCCCTATGTCTTATGAAGGAACTTGCCAACACCCAGAAGTGAAAAAGGGACCTGTTAGGTCCACAAGGTGAAAAAGAGTGCCTCAACTGTTTACAAGTTATCATGTGGAAGAGGAATGGTTCATAAAAGTCAAGGACCTATTGCATCAAGCAGAGGGTACCGCCCCCCAATCAATGCATGCCAGATTACAACTTCTGATAATGAAGAAACACAAAGGAAGACCACTTTAGAGAAATAGGTAATTCCAAGCTTCATATTTGTTCCTCCCCACCGTCTTTCTCATAATATATATTTTTAGTGATGCATATCAATCATTTATTTTTTTTTAAGATTTTATTTATTTATTCATTTATCCACCCCTTGCTGTTGTACTCACTGGGTCACCTAACCACGCCTTGCAGGCAGGCTTGCCTTCACCAGGAGACCCCAGGAACCTAACCCGGTGACTCCCACATGGTAAACGTGAACCCTACAGATTGAACCACAGCCGCTTCCCATTTCAATCATTTCTGAACATACATAAACCTGACACCAAGAGCAGCAAACTCAAACTTAGAAAATATAGGGGCAAAAACCCAATAGTAGTCTCATACGCATATCTCCAGCAGAACCTTGAATTGTGATATCTTTTTCAATAAATGGCCAGGGCATCTTTAAAACATGACTAATGCCTATTATCCATGGCTCAAATTATGTGTACAACCACAGACATCCCCACAATATTTTTAAAAAGGCTCTTTTATTAAATCATATTAAATCACTATAATACTTATCCAATGTGCACCATTCCTGGTCATACTTATAATCACAGAGGTGTGCATTCGTCTTTTCAATCTTTATTAAATGTTTTAAACAGCTCTTTAAGAATTATAGGAAATAAAAGGAATTCAGAAAATAAAAAAAATAGATTATACACCTCTTAATACATTTGTTGACACTGACATGCATATGTGCTTTGCTTGCTGTCCTTGAACAACTTTTTCTGATTATCTCTCAATTTTTTTTTGATAATTCAACTCATATTGCATCATGTGGACAATGTGAACATTGCATGGATTTTTTAAAGCTGTTGAAATTTTTATTTTAAAATTATGAATTGAAATGCATATTACTTCCAAAGAGAAGGTTGATTTTAAAAGGGACTCTAGGTAAGATTAGATTTAATATAATCAATCTTAATAAAATTTTAAGAATGCACTGACACATTTAAAGGAAAATAATGAGTCTGATTTTTGGGAAATAAATTATAACCAAATTTTAATTATTTTTCCCCATGATATAATGTTCATTTTAATTGATGGTGAAATAAATATTTGTTTCATCGTGCAGTTTAGTTTAAGGCATTCAATCTTTCTAAGTAAAAAATGTCCTCTTTGTAAAGTGCTCAAACGTCCTTTGTCAAAAATTACCACACATAACAAGATCTCTTTGAAAATCTATTATTTCCAAATAGGGATCCTAAAAGCAAGAGAATCAAGGGCAGAGGAGGAAATGAGAACATAATGTGAAAGAATTGCCATCTCAATGAAAAACCTTCATTATCAATGGTCACCAAACACCACATATACTCCAGATCAGGACAGTGGATAACCTTTCCGTGTAAAATGAAATCAAACTTCTGCATTGTATTCCAAAAGGGCTAGCAGTGGTGGAGGGTGGCCCACCAAAATCGTGGTCATCGTCCCAATGCAGTCCCAGAAAAGTGGCCAGGATTTGTTTCCCTTTTATTGGCCAGTCTTGTCTTCTTTCTGCTCCTTCAAAAAAGGGAACTTAGTTGAGTGTGGCCCAAACTATTTGCAGACTAATTATTCAGACTTTGGGGGCATGGAGAATGCACTCTTTGAAAAAGAGAGCAGCAAGAGATGGGCACTGCTGAAAAAAACAATGAGGAGAAAAATGGAATCATGGAGGACAATACCCAGCTGAGATTTCCTAGTGTCATGTGGTGTGCTTCTTTTTGAAAATTGGAACAGAAAGAAAATTCCACTCAGAAACTCAGGATTAAGTGGGAAAAATTAAAACACAAGAGACTGCACTGTAGACCCATCGTATACAACCAACTAGCCAGTTTTGTTGAAGTCAGGGTATGAAAGTGCATTTCAAATATAAAGTGTAGTCAGTGGCTGGTGGAAAAAAATGCCATAATATTTTCTCATGACCTGTCAGAAAGAATCCGACATGTGTGGAGTCATGTTGGGAAAGAAGTTTGTGAATCCTGTACGAGAGCATAAAATTTTTTTTTAACTTAAAGATTCTGTTATAATTATACCTTAAAACAACAAGAATTTGTCCCCTTGGAGGTGAAAATTAAATCTAAGTCAGCTTACAATGACGATATTCTCTCATAGAGCAATTTGGAGAATTTAAATTTGAAAAAAGAGATTTTAAGCCTTTTTAAAGTATACATGTTTAAAATAATGGTTAATTATTTGTTTTGCTTTAAAAATAAATCCTTACTTAGGCAGAAAGAATTTTTCCCCATACCCTGTCAGTGTTAATTTGAAAGGAAAGATTTTAGCCCGTTAAATAGAAAACTCTGTAAAAATAAACGGCTTCAAATAGAAGAGTTCCTGTTACATGCATATTTTACCTTAATTTTTGGACTAGAGTTTCTTCCTAATAATTATTGGAATAATATTAAACAACTCTAACTCGAGAAAAAATAACGGGAGGACAAGAAATGCTTCTCACAGATGACTCCTTTTTTGAATAATCACAATTTTAAATCAAGAATCCAGAGGACATCATTTTACATGACTCCACAATTCTGTACTGAATGTTTACATCACTCAGGGTTTTGTTTCAAGGAAATATTCCTGATTTCCTGGACACAATTGGGTTGTTCCCGATGGCAGAGAGATTGTGATGCATATAGGAATACCTGCTTTTTGAGATATTGTAATTTTTGAGATTATAATGGAAATACTTTCAAAAATTTTTTTCCAAAGAAACAGATCGACATATACAAAAATGAAACCATTGAACTACTGTACAAATAACTTACAGCCTCCAAAATTCTCCTATGTCTTATGAAGGACCATGCCAACACACAGGAAGGAAAAAGTGACGTGAATGGACCACAAGGTGAGAAAGAGTGAGTAAACTGTTTACAAGTTATCAGTGTAAGACCAAGAGTTCTCAAAGTCAAGGACCAAATCCATCCAGAAGAGGGCACCGTACTCCATTATAAGCTTGGGAGATTACAATTTTTGATAATGAAGCAACACTAAAGGAAGTTGACTTTAGGGAAATAGGTAATTCAAAAGGTTCATATTTGTTTCTCCGCACCCCATTTCACTTAATATATATATTTAGTGATGCATATCAATCATACATGAACATACAAAAGCTGAGGCCGAGAGCCAAAATCTCAACCTTAGAAAATTAAGGGGCATGAAAGCTAACAGTGTTTCAGCACACACATCTCCAGGAGACCGTTGAATTGTGATTCCTTTTTTAAAAATTGGCAAAAGCATCTTTAAAATATGACTAATGCCTATTATTCATGGCTCAACTAGGGTGTACAATTTCAGGCATCCTCATGACTTTTAAAACAAGTCTGATATAGTAATACATAATAAACCACTATCTTATTGATCTAATGTGTACATTCCCTGGTGCATCATATATTCACAGAGGTGTGCATTCTTCTCTTCAATCATTATTAAACGTTTTCAACAGCACTTTAAGAATTAAAATAAATAAAGAGATTCCAGTAAAATAAATAAATTATTATTCACCTATCAATCCATTTGTGGACACTGCAATGCAAAGGTGCTTTTCTCAACATCCTTGAACAAATTTTTCCATTTATCTCTCAGTTTTTTTGATAAATCATCCCATAGTGCATGATGTGGGCAATGTGAACAATGCATGGCTGTGTTAAAGCTTTTGAAAGGACTTTAAATTATGGACTGATATGCACATTTGATTGAAAGAGAATGTTGATTTGAAAAGGGATTTTAGGTAAGAGTATATTTAATATGATCAATCATAATAAAGTTTTACAAAAGCACAGACATGTGTAAAGGAAAACAATCAGTCATATTTAGGGGAAATAAATAATAACAAGATTTTTATTATTCTATTCCCTTGGAAATAGTGGACCTTATAATCTCCATGGGTGAAAATTTTTTTTCTTTTATCATGCAGTTTACGTAGAGGGATTCATAATTTCTTAGTAAAAAATGTCCTCTTTGTAAAGTGCTGACTTATACTTTGGTTAAATTGCCACACATAACACTATCAGTTGGAAAACCATATAATTTGCTATTAGAAATGTAAGAGCAATGGAATCAAAGCAGAGGAAAAAATTAGAATAGAATGAGAAAGGATTACCCCTCAGTGAAGAGTCTTCATTATAAAAGATCACCAGATACTACGTATATCCCAGATCAGGGCCATGGATAACCTTTCCATGTAAAATGAAATCGAACTTCTGCATTGGATTCCAAAAGGGCTCGCAGGGGTGGAGTGTTTTAACACTAAAATCCTGGTCATCCTGCCAATGCAGTCCCATGACAAATGGCCAGGATTTGTTTCCTGTTACTGGCCATGCTTGTCTTCTTTCTGCTCCTCCAAAGCAGGGACCTTAGATGGATGTGGCACAAACACTTCTGCAGGATAATTATTTGGACCTTGGGGGCATGGAAGAATGGGCTGTTTGGAAAAGACAGCAGCAGGAGTGAAGGCATTGTTATAAACAGAAAAGTGGTGACCAATGGAATCCTGAACAATGGCCACCAAGTGCTGATTCATCTGTACAGTGTGCTGTAGTGTTGGTTGAAAATTAAAATAGAATAAACCTCCAATAGGCAACACAGTAGTATGTGGAAATATTAAACCTCAAACTTCTTCAATAAAGACATTTCCCATAAAAATAAATATCCAGATATATTGAAGTTAGGGTATGAAAGTGTATTTTAAACATAAAATATAGTCAGTGGCTGGTGGATAAAAATGCAAAAATGTTTGCTCATGATCTTTCAGAAAGTTTGAAACACATGTGGACTCATGCTGGGAATAGAGGTTTGGCAATTCTGACCGACTGCATAAGTGTTTGGTTTTTTTTTTAATTTATACATTCTATTATAAATATAAATTAAGGAAAACAAGAATGTGACCAATTGGACGTGAAAATTGGCAATAAGTCAAAATTGAATGACAGTGTTCTCTCATAGAATAATTGGAAGTATTTAAAATTAAAAAAAATAAATTTAAGACTTCATTAAAATATACATTTTAAAGAATGGTTAATTATATGTTATGGTATATAAATCTATCTTTACTTAGGCAAGATGAATTTTTCCCCCTACCCTGTCAATGTTAATTGGAAATGAAAGTCTTTAGCCCTTTTAAATAGTCAACTTTGTAAAAATAAAAGACCACAGAAAGAAGAGTTACTGTGGAATGCATATTTTACATAAAATTTTGGACTACATATTCTTCCTATTATTTATTGGAATAATTTTAACTTATTCTAACTGGCAGAAAAATAATGGGAGCACAAGAAATATTTTTCTCTGATTCTCCTTTTTGGAATAATCACAATTTTGAATCGATAATTCAAAAGACCTCTTTTTACATGACTTCATGAGTGTTTATTGAATGTTTACAATGTCCTGGATATTTTTTCACGGAAAATATTCCTGATTTTCAAGACATTAGTGGGCTGTTGCTGATGGTTCAGATTTTGTGATGTAGGTGTCCATATACAAATAGCTGCTCTTTGTCATATTTTAATTTTTGAGAATAATTGGGAAAAAAATCAAAATCATTCTTAGCAAGAAACATATCCACACATACACAAATTAAACCAAGTAAATAGAGTAAAAGTAGTTCCCAGAGTCCAAATTTCTCTTCTGGCTTATGAAGGACATTGACAACACCCAGAAATGCAAAAGGGACCTGTAAATTCCCCAAGGTGATAAAGAGTGATTCAACTGTATAAAAGATACCATGTAGCAGAGGAATGGTTCATAAAAATCAATATTCTAATTCTTTCCTCTGCCCTTGATTCCATTGCACTTAAGATCTCTATTTGTCAAGAACATCTTTAAAACATGACTAATGACTGGTATCCATGGCTGAACTTGGTGTACAGTTCCAGACATAGCCACGATTATTAAAATCACATCTATTTTATTAATACTTATGAACCACTATCTTTCTTAACCAATGTATACATTCCCTGGCCCTTCATATGATCACAGTGGTGTGCATTCTTCTATTCAATCTTTACTAAATCTTTACTAAACGTTTTCAACAGTTCTTTAAGAATTAAAGTAAGTTAAGAGAATCCAGAATGATGTGGGCAAAGTGAACAATGCATGGCTGTGTTAAAGCTGGTGAAAGGACTTTAAATTATGGACTGAAATGTATATTAGATTGAAAGACAATGTTGATTTGAAAAGGGATTTTAGGTAAGATTAGATTTAATATGATCAGTCATAAAAAAAGATTTAAGAAGACACAGACACATGTAAAGGAAAATAATCAGTCATATTTAGGGGAAATAAATAATAACAAAGTTTTAATTATTCTATTCCCTAGGAAATGGTGGACCTTATAATCTCAAGGAATGAAATAAATTTTTGTTTTATCATGCAGTTTACATTAAGGGATTCATTCTTCCTTAATAAAAAATGTCCTCTTTGTAAAGTACTGACTTATACTTTGTCTAAATTACCACCCAAAACAAGAACACTTGCAGAACCATATAATTTTCAACTAGAGATCCTAAGAGCAATGGAATCAAGGGCAGAGGAAAAAAGTAGAATAGAATGAGAGAGGATTGCCACCTCAGTGAAGAGTCTTCATTAAAAATGATCACCAGACACCACGTATATCCCCGATTAGGGCAATGGATAACCTTTCCATGTAAAATGAAAGCAAAATTCTGCATTGGATTCCAAAAGGCTTGCAGGGGTGGAGCATTTTAACATTAAAATACAGGTCATCCTGTCAATGCAGTCCCATGACAAATGGGCAGGATTTGTTACCCTGTTACGGACCAGGCTTGTCTTCTTTCTGCTCCTCCAAACCAGGGTACTTAGCTGGATTTGGCACAAACACTTCTGCAGGATAGTAATTTGGACCTTGTAGGCATGGAATAAAGTGCTGTTTGGAAAAGACAGCAGCAGGAGGGAAGGCATTGCTAAAAACAGAAAAGAGGTGAACAATGGAATCCAGAACAATGGCCACCAAGTGCTGATTCATCTGTACAGTGTGCTGTAGTTTTGCTTGAAAATTAAAATTGAATAAACCTCCAATAGGCAACACAGGAGTATATGGAAAAATTAAACCTCAAGTGTCTTCAATAAAGACACTTCCCATAATAATAACTATCCAGATATGTTGAAGTAAGTGTATGAAAGTGTATTTTAAGCATAAAATATAGTCAGTGTCTGGTGGAAAAAAATGTAAAAACATTTAATCATGATCTTTCAGAAGGTTTAAAACACATGTGGAGTCATGCTAGGAATAGAGGTTTGACAATTCTGTCCCACTGTATAAGTGTTTTGTTTTTTTATTTATAGATTCTATTATAAATACATATTAAGGAAAACAAGAATGTGACCAATAGGATGAGAAAATTAGCAATAAGTCAGAATAGAATGACAGTGTTCTTTCATAGAATAATTGGGAGTTTTTAAAATTAAAAAAAAAATTAATTTAAGACTTCATTAAAATATACATTTTAAAAGAATGGTTAATTATATGTTATGGTATATAAATCAATCTTTACTTAGGCAAGATGAATTTTCCCCCCAACCCTATCAATGATAATTGGAAAGGAAAGACTTTAGCCCTTTTAAATAGTAAACTCTTTAAAAATAAAAGACCACAGATAGAAGAGTTCCTGTGGAATGCACATTTTACATAAAATTTTGGGCTATATTTTCTTCCTATTATTTATTGGAATAATTTTAAACTACTGTAACTGGCAGAAAAATAATGGGAGCACAAAAAATGTTTCTCATTGATTCTCCCTTTTGGAATAATCACTATTTTGCATTGATAATTCAGAGGACCTCTTTTTACATGACTTCATGAGTGTTTATTGAATGTTTACAAAGGTCCTGGATTTTTTTCCAAGGAAACCATTCCTGATTTTCAAGACATTATTGGGCTGATGCTGATGGAGCATAGTTTTTGATGCAGGTGTCCATTACAAATACCTGCTCTTTTGTCATATTGTAATTTTTGAGAATTATTGGGAAAAAAATCAAAAACATTCTTACCAAGAAACATATGCACATGCACACAAATGAATCCAGGGAACTAGAGTAACACTAGCTCCCAACATCCAAATTTCTTTTCTCGCTTAAGGAGGACCTTGCCAACACCCAGAAATGGAAAAGCTACCTGTAAGGTCCCCAAGGTGAGAAAGAGTGACTTGACTGTTTTCAAGATATTACAGGATATGGAATGGTTCATTAAAATCAATGCTCTAATTTCTTCGTCTGCCCTTCATCCCATTTTCTTAGGATCTCTATTTGGAAAATTTATGATTTTCCAAGAGATCTTGTTACGTGTGGTAATTTAGGCAAAAGACGTGTGAGCACTTTACAAAGAGGACATTTTTACTTAGAAAGAATGAATTCCTCAAAGTAAACTGCGCAATTAAACAAATATTTATTTCACTGGCGAAGAATGAAATGTCCACTCTATGCACACCAGATTACAGCCTGCATACTGAAGAAACACAAAAGGAAGTCCACTTTAGAAAAATAGGTAATTCCTAAGCTTCATATTTGTCTCTCTCCCCCTGCTTTCCCTTAATATATATTTTTAGTGATGCATGTCAATCATACATGAACATAATTAAACCTGATGCCGAGAGTAGAAATCTCATCATAAAAAAATAAAAGGGCATAACACCTAAAAGTCTTCCAATACACACATCTCCAGCGGAAACTTGAATTGTGATTCCCTTTTAAAAAATTGAAAGAACATCTTTAAAACATGACTAATGCCTAGTATCCATGGCTTACCTCTGTGCACAGTTCCTGACATACCCACGATTAATAAAACAAATCTGTATTATTAATACATATTAAACCACTATCTCTCGTATCCAATGTGTACATTTCCTGGTCGTTCATAAAATCACAGTGGTGCGAATACTTCTCTTCAATCATTACTAAACGTTTCCAACAGCTCTTTAAGAATTATAATAAATAAAAAGAATTCAGAACAGTAAATAAAATATTATTCAGCTCTCAATCCATTTGTTGACACTGCCATGCAAATGTGCTTTTCTCAGCATCCTTGAACAACTTTTTCCATTTCTCTCTCAGTTATCTTACTAACTCATACCATAGTGTATCATGTGGATAAAGTGAAAAATGCATGGCTTTTTAAAAGCTATTGAAAAGACTTTATTTTAAAATTATGAAAGGGAATGTACATTAGATTGCAAGAGAATGTTGATTTGAAAAGGAATTTTAGGTAGAAATAGATTTATTATAATCAATTTAATAAAGATTTAAGGAGGCACAGGCACATGTAAAGGAAAATAATCAGTCTGATTTTAGGGAAATAAATGATTAAAAATTTTTAATAATTTTATTCCCCATGAAATTGTGGAAGTTATAATCTCAAGGGGGGGAATAAATTTTTGTTTCATCGTGTAGTTTGCATTGAGGTATTCATTCCTTCTGAGTGAAAAACGTCCCATTTGAAAAGTACACACACGTCCTTTGCCTAAATTACCAAACATAGCATGATCCCTTGGAAAACCATATTATTTCCAACTACAGATACTCATAGAAATGGAATCAAAGGCAGAGGAAGAAATTAGAATAGAATGAGAAAGCCTTGCCATCTCAATGAAGAGCCTTCATTATCAAAAGCCAACACACACCACATATATACTACATCAGGGCAATGGGAAACCTTTGCATGTAAAATAAAATTGTACTTCAGCAATGGATTCCAAAAGGGCTCACAGGGGGTGAGTGTGGCACACCAAATTCTTAGTCATCCTGCCAATGCAGTCCCAGGAAAAATGGACAGGATTCATTTCCCGGTTAGTGGCCAGTCTTGTCTTCTTTCTGCTCTTCCAAGGCAGGGACCATAGAGTTGTGTGTCACCAAAACTTTTTCAGCCTAATTATTTGGACTTTGTGGGCAGGGAGAAAGCGATGTTTGGAGAAGACAACAGCAGGAGAGATGGCACTCTAAAAACAGAAAAGAGGAGAACAATGGAATCCTGGAGGAAAGAATCCAAATTCAGATTTCCTTGTGCAGTGTGGTATGGGGCTTCTTTGAAAATTGTGAAAGAAAGAAAACTCCTCTAGCCACCTCAGGGGAATATAGAAAAAAATGAAATCACAAGAATCTTCAATACAGACACTACCAATACCACCAACTATTCAGATATGTTGAAGAAGTTTATGAAAGTGAATTTTAAACATAAAGTATGGTCAGTGGCTAGAGGAAAAATGCCATAATATTTTCTCATGATCTGTCAGAAAGATTCCAACACATGTGGTGTCATACTGGGGTTAGAGGTTTGAGTATACTGACTTACTGTGTAAGTTTTTTTTTTTTTTAATTTATAGATTCTGTTAGAAATATATATTAAGGAAAACAAGATTTTGTCCAATTGGAGTTGAAAACTAGATATAAGTCTGATTAGAATGACGGTGTTCTCTCATAGACTAATTTGGAGTATTTAAATTAAAAAATAAATTTTAAATCTTCGTAAAAATAACATTTTAAAGAATGGTTATTTATATATTTTGGTATATAAATCGACCTGTACATAGGAAATAAGAATTTTTCCCCATACCCTGTCAATGTTAATTGGAAATGAATGACTTTAGCCCTTTTAAAGAGTAAATTCTGTAAAATAAAATTCATTCTTGTGGAATGAAATTTTTACCTTAATTTTTTGACTAGATTTTCTTCCAGATAGTTATTGGAATAATATTTCACTACTACAAATGGCAGAAAAATAATGGGAGCAGAAGTAATGTTCTCACTGATTCTTCATTGTGAATAACCACAATTTTAAATCGATAATTCAGAGGACCTCTTTTTACATGACCTCAGGATTCTTTACTGAATATTTAGCAGGCTCTGCAATTTTTTTTCAAGGAAGCTATTGCTGATTTTCTGGACATCATTGGGCTGTTTCGTTTGGAGCAGAGATTGTGACGCAGCTGTATATAGACAAATACCTCGTCTTTTGACATATTTTAATTTTTGATAAATGTATTGAAACAAAAAATCAAAATCATTCTTACAAAGAAACAGATCTACACATAAGAATTGAAACCAAGGATCTACATACAACTATCTCCGAGCCTGCAAAATTCTCCTATGGCTTATGAAGGACCTTGCCAACACCCAGAAGTGCAAATGGGACCTGTAAGGTAGAAAAGGTGAGAAAGAGTGCTTCAAATGTTTACAAGTTCTCATGTGGAAGAGGAATGGTTCCTAAAAGTCAAGGACCTATTGCATCAAGCTGAGGGTAATGCTCTCCATTCAATGCATGCCAGCTTACAAATTCAGATAATGAAAAAACACAAAGGAAGACCACTTTAGAGAAATAGGTAATTCCAAGTTTCATATTTGTTCCTCCCAACCCTCTTTCTCATAATATATAATTTTAGTGATGCATATAAATTGTTTCTGAACATACATAAACCTGACACCGAGTCCAGCAAACTCAAACTTAGAAAATATATGGGCAAAACACCCAACAGTACTCTCATACACATATCTCCAGCAGAAACTTTAATTGTGATTTCTTTTTTAAAAAATGGCCAAAGCATCTTGAAAACATGACTAATGCCTATTACTCATGGCTCAAATTATGTGTAAAATCCCAGACATCCCCACAATTTTTTAAAAAAGGCTCTTTTATTAAATCATATTAAATCTGTATAATACTTATCCAATGTGTACCATCCCTGGTCCTTTGTATAATCACAGAGGTGTGCAGTCTTCTTTTTAATCATTATTAAATGTTTTAAACAGCTCTTTAAGAATTATTGGAAATAAGGGGAATTCAGAAAATAAAAAACAGATTATTCACCTCTTAATACATTTGTTGACACTGACAAGCATATGTGCTTTTCTTGCCATCCTTGAACAACTTTTTTGGTTTATCTCTCAATTTTTTTTGTTAATTCAACACATAGTGCATCATGTGGACAAGGTGAACATTTAATGGATTTTTTAAAGCTGTTGAAAATGTTTATTTTGAAATTATGAATTGAAATGTATATTACTTCCAAAGAGAAGGTTGATTTTAAAAGGGACTCTAGGTAAGAGTAGATTTAATATAATCAATCTTAATAAAATTTTAAGAATTCACTGACACTTTTAAAGAAAATAATCAGTCTGAATTATGGGAAATAAATTATAACCAAATTTTAATTATTTTTTCCCCATGATAGAGTGGACATTTTAATCTTGACCGGTGAAATAAATATTTGTTTCATCATGCAGTTTACTTTAAGGCATTCAATCTTTCTAAGTAAAAAATGTCCTCTTTGTAAAGTGCTCACACGTCCTATGTCAGAAATTACCACACATAACAAGATCTCTTTGAAAACCATATTATTTCCAAATAGGGATCCTAAATGCAAGAGAATCAAGGGCAGAGGAAGAAATGAGAACATAATGAGAAAGTATTGCTATCTCAATGAAAAGCATTCATTATCAATGGTCACCAAACACCACATATACCCCAGATCAGGGCAGTGGATTACCTTTCCGTGTAAAATTTAATCGAACTTCTGCATTGTATTCCAAAAGGGCTAGCAGTGGTGGAGCGTGGCCCACCAAAGTCCTGGTCATGTTCCCAATGCATTACCAGAAAAGTGGCCAGGATTTGTTTCCCTTTTACTGGCCAGTGTTGTCTTCTTTCTGCTCCTTCAAAACAGGGAACTTAGTTGAGTGTGGCCCAAACTCATTTGCAGACTAATTATTCAGAATTTGGGGCATGGAGAATGCACTTTTGAAAAAGAGAGCAGCAAGAGATAGGCACTGCTAATAACAGTAATGAGGAGAACAACGGAATAATGGAGGACAGATCCCAAGCTGTGATTTCCTTGTGCCGTGTGGTGTGCTTCTTTTTGAAAATTGGAACAGAAAGAAAACTCCACTCAGAAACTCAGGATTATTTGGGAAAATTTAAAACCCAAGTGACTGCACTGTAGACCAATGCTATACAACCAACTAGCCAGGTATGTTGAAGTCAGGGTATGAATGTGCATTTCTAATGTAAAGTGTAGTCAGTGGCTGGAGGAAAAAATGCCATAATATTTTCTCATGATCTGTCAGACAGTGGAGTCATGCTGGGAATAGAGGTTTGAGAATCCTGACCGAGAGCATAAAAGTGTTGTTTTTTTTTTAACTTAAAGATTCTGTTATAATTATACCTTAAAAAAACAAGAATGTGTCCCATTGGAGGTGAAAATTAAATCTAAATCAACTTACAATGACAATATTCTCTCATAGAGCAATTTGGAGAATTTAAATTTGAAAAAATAAATTTTAAGTCTTTGTTAAAATATACATGTTTAAAATAATGGTTAATTATTAGTTTTGCTATAAAAATAAATCCTTACTTAGGCAGAAAGAATTTTTCCCCATACCCTGTCAGTGTTAATTTGAAAAGAATGATTTTAGCCCATTAAATATAAAACTCTAGAAAAATAAAAGGCTTCAAGTAGAAGAGTTCCTGTGGCATGCATGTTTTTCCTTAACTTTTGGACTAGAATGTCTTCCTAATAATTATTGGAATAATATTAAACAACTCTAACTTGAGAAAAAATGGGAGGACAAGAAATGCTTCTCACAGATGACTCCTTTTTTGAATAATCACAGTTTTCAATCAATAATCAACAGG
>JAKSZT010044891.1:567407-646005 GCA_026826555.1 Tolypeutes matacus | reverse complement strand
TATATATTAAGGAAAACAAGAATGTGGCCAATTGGAGGTGAAAATTAGCAATCAGCCAGTGTTCTCTCATAGAGTAATTGGGAGTATTTAAAATTGAAAAAAAAAATAAATTTAAGACTTCGTTAAAACATACATTTTAAAAGAATGGTTAATTATATATTATGGTATATAAATCAATCTTTAATTAGACAAAAGTAATTTTTCCTGCTTCCCTGCAATTTTAATTGGAAAGGAAAGTCATTACACTTTTAAATAGTAAAACTTATTAAAATAAATGGCTACAAATAGAAGAGATCCTGTGCAATGCATATTTTCCTTAATTTTTAGGCTAGATTTTTTCCTAATAGTTATTGGAATAATATTAAAATACTTTTACTGGCATAAAAATAATGGGAGCACAAGGTGTTTCTCACTTATTCCCCTTTCTTGAATAATCACAATTTTAAATCGATAATTCAGAGGACCTCTTTTTACATGACTTCACGATTCTTTACTGCATGTTTACAAAGCTCAGGATTATTTTTAAGGAAACCATTCCTGATTTTCAATACATTATTGGGCAGATGCATGTTGTGCAGATTGTGATACATATGTCCATATACAAATAGCTGCTATTTTATCATATTGTAATTTTTGAAATTGTTGGGAAAAAAATCAAAATCATTCTTACCATAAAACAGATCCACATATACACAAATGAAACCAAGGAACTAGAGTAAAAAAGCTCCCAGTGACGAAATTTCTCTTATGCCTTATGAATGACTTTACCAACACCCATAAATGCAATAGGGAACTGTAAGGTCCACAAGGTTAGAAAGAGAGCCTCAAGTGTTTACCAGTTATCATTTGGAAGAGGCATGGTTCATAAAAGTCAAGGACCTATTGCATCAAGCAGAGGGTACCACCCTCCATTCTATGCAAGCCAGATTACAACCTCTGATAATGAAGAAACACAAAGGAAGACCACTTTAGAGAAATAGGTAATTCCAAGGTTCATATTTGTCCCTCCCCACTGTCTTTCACATAATCTATATTTTTAATGATGCTGATGGCACAGAGATTGTTTTGCAGGTGTCCATATACAAATAGCTTCTCCTTTATCATATTGTAATTTTTGAGAATTATTGGGAAATATATTAAAATCATTCTTACCAAGAAACATATCCACATATACACAAATGAAACCAAGGAACTAGAGTAAAACTAGCTCCCAGCATACAAATAACACTTCTGGATTATGAAGGATCTTGCCAACACCCAGAAATGCAAAAGGGACCTATAAAGACCCCAAGGTGGAAAGAGTGACTCGACTGTATTCAAGATATCATGTAGAAGAGAAATGGTTCATAAAAATCAATGCTCTACTTTCTTCTTCTGCCCTTGATCCATTGCTCTTGGGATCTCTATTTGGAAATAACATGGTTTTCCAAGATATCTTGTTATGTGTGGTAATTTAGGCAAAGGACTTGTGAGCACTTTACAAAGAGGACATTTTTTACTTAGAAAGAATGAATGCCTGAAAGTAAAATGCACGATTAAACAAATATAGATTTCACCAGTCAAGAATAAAATGTCCAATCTATGCATGCCAGATTACAGCCTCCATCCTGAAGAAACACAAAAGGAAGTCCACTTTAGAGAAATAGGTATTTCCAAAGCTTCATATGTGTCTCTCTCCCCCTGCTTTCCCTAAATATATATTTTTAGTGATGCATGTCAATCATACATGAACATATATAAACCTGACGCCAAGAGTAGAAATCTCATCATAAGAAAATAAAGGGGCATAACACCTAACAGTTGTCCCATACAAACATCTCCAGCAGAACCTTCAATTGTGATTCCCTTTCAAAAAATTGGCAAGCACATCTTTAAAACATGACTAATGCATAGTATCCATGGCTAAACTGGGTGTACAGTTCCAGACATACTCACGATTATTTAAAAAAATCTGTTTTATTAATACATATTAAACCACTATCTTTCTTATCCAATCTGTACATTCCCTGGTCCTTCATATAATCACAGTGGTGTGCATTCTTCTCTTCTATCATTACTAAACGTTTTCTACAGCACTTTAAGAATTATAATAAATAAACAGAATCCAGAACAGTAAATAAAATATTATTCAGCTCTCAATTCATTTGTTGACACTGCCATGCAAAGGTGATTTTCTCAGGATCCTTGAACAACTTTTTCCATTTCTATTTCAGTTATCTTAATAACTCATCCCATAGTGCATCATGTGGACAAAGTGAAAAATGCATAGCTTTTTAAAAACTATTGAAGAGACTTTATTTTAAAATTATGAAAGAAACGTATATTACATTGAAAGAGAATGTTGATTTTCAAAGGGATTTTAGGTAAGATTAGATTTAATATAATCAAACTTAATAAAGTTTTAAGGAGGCACAGGCACATATAAAGGAAAATTATCAGTCCGACTTTAGGGAAATAAATTATTTTAAAAATTTAATTATTTTATTCCCAATGAAATTGTGGATATTATAATCTCAAGGGTTGAAATAAATTTTGTTTCATCATGCAGTTTGCATTGAGGCACTCATTCATTCTGAGTAAAAAACCTCCCCTTTGTAAAGTGATCACACATCCTTTGCCTAAATTACCACACATAGCATGATTCCTTGGAAAACCATTTTATTTTCAAGTAGAGATACTGATAGCAATGGAATCAAAGGCAGAGGAAGAAATTTGAATAGAATGAGAAATTATTGTCATCTCAATGAAGAGCCTTCATTATCCAAGGCCAGCAAACACCACATATATACTACATCAGGGCAATGGGAAACCTTTGCATGTAAAATAAAATCATACTTAAGCAATGGATTCCTAAAGGGCTCGCAGGTGGGTAGTGTGGCACACCATATTCCTAGTCATCCTGCCAATGCAGTCCCAGGAAAAGTGGCCAGGATTCATTTCCCGGTTACTGGCCAGTCTTGACTTCTATCTGCTCTTCCAAACAGGGTGCATAGCGTTGTGCGTCACCAAAATTTTTTCAGCCTAATTATTTGGACCTTGTGTGCAGGGAGAAAGGGATGTTTGGAGGAGACAGCAGCAGGAGAGATGGCACTGCTAAAAACAGAAAAGAGGAGAACAATGGAATACTGGAAGAAAGAATCCAAACTCAGATTTCCTTGTGCAGAGTGGTATGGGGTTTTTGAAAATTGTGAAAGAAAGAAAACTCCTCTAACCACCTCAGGAGAATGTGGAAAAAATGAAATCTCAAGAATCTTCAATACTGACACTGCCAATACCACCAACTAGCCAGATATGTTTAAGAAGTGAATGAAAGTGAATTTTACACAAAAAATATGGTCAGTGGCTAGTGGAAAAATGCCACAATATTTTCCCATGGTCTGTCATAAAGATTCCAAGACATGTGGTGTCATACTGGTGGATAGAGGTATGAGTATCCCGACTGACTGTGTAAAAGTTTTTTTTTTTTTTTTAACTTATAAATTCTTTTAGAAATATATATTAAGGAAAACAAGACTGTGCCAATTGGAGGTGAAAACGAGATATAAGTCTGAATAGAATGACAGTGATTTCTCATAATCTAATTTGGAGTATTTAAAATGAAAAAAAATAAATTTTAAGTCTTCGTTAAAACAAACATTTTAAAGAATGGTTATTTATATATTTTGGTATATAAAATGACCTGTACATAGGAAATAAGAATTTTCCCCCTACCCTGTCAAAGTTATTTGGAACTGAAAGACTTTAACCCTTTTAATGTGTAAACTCTGTAAAATAATAGGCTACAAATAGAGAACTCCTGTGGAATGCATATTTTACCTTAAGTTTTTGACTAAATTTTCTTCCTATTAGTTATTAGAATATTATTACACTAATCTAAATGGCAGAAAAATAATGGGAGCACAAGAAATGTTTCTCACTGATTCTTCATTTTGAATAACCACAATTTTAAATCGATAATTCAGAAAGACCTCTATTTACATGACCTCAGGATTCTTTACTGAATGTTTAGCAGGATCTGCATTTTTTTTCAAGGTACCCATTGCTGATTTTCTAGACATCATTGGGCAGTTGCCCTTGGAGCAGAGACTGTGACGCAGGTGTCTATAGACAAATACCTGGTCTTTTGACATATTTTAATTTTTAATAAATATATTGGAAGAAAAAATCAAAATCACTCTTACAAAGAAACAGATCTACACATAAGAATTGAAACCAAGTAACTATAGTACAATTATCTCCAAGCCTCCAAATGTGTCCTATGGCTTTTGAAGTACCTTGCCAACAACCAGAAGTGCAAAAGGGACCTGTAAGGGCCACAAAGTGTGAAAGAGTGCCTCAACTGTTTACAAGTTATCATGTGGAAGAGGAATGGTTCATAAAAGACAAGGACCTATTGCATCAAGAAGAGGGTACCGCCCTCTATTCTATGCATGTCAGATTACAACCTCTGATAATGAAGAAACACAAAGGAAGACCACTTTAGAGAAATAGGTAATTCCAAGCTTCACATTTGTCCCTCCTCAACCTCTTTCTCATAATATATATTTTTAGTGATGTATATAAATCAATTCTGAACATACATAAACCTGAGACCGAGAGCAGAAATCTCAACCTTAGGAAATATAGGGGCAAAACACCTAACAGTAGTCTCATAAACATATCTACAGCAGAACCTTGAATTGTGATTTCTTTTTTAAAAATTGGCCAGAGCATCTTTAAAACATGACTAAAGCCTATTATCCATGGCTCAAATTATGTGTACAATCCCAGACATCCCCACAATTAAAAAAAAAAGGCTCTTTTATTAAATCATATTAAACCACTATAATACTCACCCAATTTGTACCATCCCTGGTCCTTTGAATAATCACAGAGGTCAGCATTCTTCTCTTCAATCATTATTAAATGTTTTCAATAGATATTTAAGAATTATAGGAAATAAAGAGAATACAGAAAATTACAAAAAAATATTATTCATCTCTTAATACATTTGTTGACACAGACATGCATATGTCCTTTGATTGCCATCCTTGAACAAATTTTTCTATCTCTCATTTTTTTGATAATTCAACCCATAGTGCATCAAGTGGACAAAGTGAACATTGCATGGATTTTTTTTTTTTTTTGGAGTTTTTAAGGATGTTGAAAAATTTATATTAAAATTATGAACTGAAATGCATATTAGTTCCAAAGAGAATGTTGACATGAAAAGGGACTCTAGGTAAGATTAGATTTAATATAATCAATCATAATAAAATTTTAAGAATGCACTGATACATGTAAAGGAAAATAATCAGTCTGATTCATGGAAAGTAAATTATAACCTAATTTTAATTATTTTTCCCCATGATATAGTGGACATTTTAATCTTGACCGGTGAAATAAACACTTCTTTCATCGTCCAGTTTACTTTAAGGCATTCAATCTTTCTAAGTTAAAAAATGTCGTCTTTGTAAAGTGCTCACACGTCCTTTGCCTAAATTACCACACATAACAAGATCTCTTTGAAAACCATATTATTTCCAAATACGGATCCTAAGAGCAAGGGAATCAAGGGCAGAGAAAGAAATCAGAATATAATGAGAAAGTATTGCCATCTCAATGAACAACCTTCATTATCAAAGGTCACAAAACAACACATATACCCCAGATCAGGGCAATGGATAACCTTTCCGTTTAAAATGAAATCGAACTTCTCCATTGGATTCCAAAATGGCTAGCAGGGTTGGATCGTGGCACACCAAAATCCTGGTCATCTTGCCAATGCAGTCCCAGAAAAATGGCCAGGATTCATTTCCCTTTTACTGGCCAGTCTTGTCTTATTTCTGCTCCGTCAAAGCAGGGACCTTAGTTGGGTGTGGCCCAAAACCTTTTTCAGAATAATTATTCAGACTTTGGGGGCATGGAGAATGCCCTGTTTGAAAAAGAGAGAAGCAGGGATAAGGCACTGCTAAAAACAGTAAAGAGGAGAACATCCGAATCATTGAGGATAGAACCCAAACTCGATTTACTTATGCCGTGTGGTGTTCTTCTTTTTAAAATTTGGAACAGAAAGAAAACTCCACTTACCAACTCAGGATTATGTGGTAAAAATAAAAACCCAAGAGACTACACTGCAGCTGAAGACTATACAACAAACTAGCCAGTTATGTTGAAGTCAGGGTTTGAAAGTGCATTTTAAAAGTAAAGTGTAGTCAGTGGTTGTTGGAAAAATTGCCATAATATTTTCTCATGATTTGTCAGAAAGAATCCGACATGTGTGGAGTCATGCTGGGAATAGAGGTTTGAGAATCCTGACAGACAGCATAAAAGTTTTTTTTTTAACTTAAGGATTCTGTTATAATTATACCTTAAAAAAACAAGAATGTGTCGCTTTGGAGGTGAAAATTAACTCTACGACAGCTTACAATGATGATATTCTCTCATAGAGCAATTTGGAGAATTTAAAATTGAAAGAAGAAATTTTAAGCCTTTGGCTTAAAGTATACATGTTTAAAAAATGGTTAATTATATGTTTTGCTATAAAAATAAATCCTGACTTAGGCAGAAAGAATTTTTCCCCATCCCCAGTCAGTGTTAATTTGAAAGGAAAGATTTTAGCCCGTTAAATAGAAATCTCTGGAAAAATAAAAGGCTTCAAATCGAAGATTTTCTGTGGCATGCATATTTTATCTTAAATTTTGAACTACAGTTTCTTCCTAATAATTATTGGAATAATATTAAACTTCTCTAACTCACAGAAAATTAATGGGAGTACATGAAATGCTTCTCACTGATGACTCCTTTTTTGAATAATCACAATTTTAAATCAATAATCCAGAGGACATCACTTTACATGATTTCACAATTCTGTAATGAATGTTTACATCACTCAGGGTTTTGTTTCAAGGAAATATTCCTGATCTTCTGGACACAATTGCATTGTTCCTGATGGTAGAGAGATTATGATGCAGGTGTCCATATAGGAATACCTGCTTTTTGACATGTTGTAATTTTTGAGAATGTATTTGAAACATTTTCAAATAATTTTGGCAAAGAAACAGATGGACATACACAAAAATGGAACCATTGAACTACTGTACAAATAACTTACAGCCTCCAAAATTCTCTATTGGCTCATGAAGGACCATGCCAACACACAGAATTGAAAAAGGGACATGTATGGTTCACAAAGGGAGAAAGAGTGACTCAACTGTTTACAATTTATCAGGGTAAGACGAAATGTTCTGAAAGTCAAGGACCAAATTCATCCAGCAGAGGGCACCGTACCCCCTTCTATGCTTGGCAGATTACTATCTTTGATAATGAAGCAACCCTAAAGGAAGCTGACTTTAGGGAAATATGTAATTCAAAGATTCATATTTCTTTCTCCGCACCCTCTTTCACTTAACATATATTTTTAGTGATGCATATCTATCATGCATGAACATACAAAAGCTGAAGCCGAGAGCCGAAATCTCAAACTTAGAAAATTAAGGGACGTGAAAACTAACAGTGGTCCAGTACACACATCTCCAGGAGATCGTTGAAAGGTAATCCCTTTTTTAAAAATTGGCCAAAGCATCTTTAAAATATGATTAATGCCTATTATTCATGGCTCAACTCGGGTGTACAATTTCAGACATCCCCACGACTTTTAAAACAAGTCTGTTTTATTAATACATATTAAACCACTATCTTACTTATCAAATCCGTCACTCCCTGGTGCGTCATATATTCACAGAGGTATGCATTCTTCTCTTCAATCATTATTAATCATTTTCAACAGCTCTTTAAGAATTAAAGTAAATAAAGAGAATCCAGAAGATTAAATAAAATATTATTCACCTCTCAATCCATTTGTTGACACTACCATGCAAAGGTGCTTTTCTCACCATCCTTGAACAAATTTTTCCATTTATCTCTCAGGTTTTTTGATAACTCATCCCAGAGTGCAAGATGTGGGAAAAGTGAGCAATGCATGGCTGTGTTAAAGCTGGTCTATGGACTTTAAATTATGAACTGAAACGTATATTAGATTGAAAGAGCATTTTGATTTGAAAAGGGAATTTAGGTAAGATTAGATTTATTATGATCAGTCATAAAAAAGATTTAAGAAGGCACACACACATGTAAAGGAAAATAATCAGTCATATTTAGGGGAAATAAATAATAACAAAGTGTTAATTATTCTATTCCCAGGGGAATAGTGGACCTTATAATCTCTAGGTGTGAAATAAATTTTTGTTTTATCATGCAGTTTTTATTGAGGGATTCGTTCTTTCTTAGTAAAAAATGTCCTCTTTGTAAAGTGCTGACTTATACTTTGGCTAAATTGCCACACATAACAAGAACACTTGGAAAATCACACAATTTCCAACTAGACATCCTAAGAGCAATGAAATCAAGGGCAGAGGAAAAAATTAGAATAGAATGAGAAAGGATTGCCACCTCAGTGAAGTCTTCATTATAAAAGGTCACCAGACACCACGTATATCCCAGATCAGGGCAATGGATAACCTTTCCATGTAAAATGAAATCGAAATTCTGCATTGGATTACAAATGGCTCACAGGGGTGGATTGCTTTAACACTAAAATCCTGGTCGTCCTGCCAATGAAGTCCCATGACAAATGGCCAGGATTTATTTCCCTGTTACTGGCCAGGCTTGTCTTCTTTCTGCTCCTCCAAAGCATTGATCTTAGCTGGATACGGAACAAACACTTCTGCAGGATAATAATTTGGATCTTGGGGACATGGAATAATGTGCTGTTTGGAAAAGACAGCAGCAGGAGAGAAGGCATTGCTAAAAACAGAATAGAGGTGAACAATGGAATCCTGAAAAATGGCCACCAAGTGCTGATTCATCTGTACAGTGTGCTGTAGTGTTGGCTGAAAATTAAAATTGAACACAGGAGTATGTGGAAAAATTAAACCTAAAGCGTCTTCAATAAAGACAATAACCATAAAAATAACTATCCAGATATGTTGAATTAAGGGTATGAAAGTGTATTTTAAACATAAAATATAGTCAGTGGCTGGTTTATAAAATGCAAAAACATTTACTTATGATCTTTCAGAAAGTTTAAAACACATGTGGAGTCATGCTGGGAATAGAGGTTTGACAATTCTGACCAACTGCATAAATGTTTTTTTTTTTTTTAATTTATACATTCTATTATAAATATATATTAAGGAAAACAAGAAAATGACCAATTGGACGTGAAAATTAGCAATAAGCTAGAATAGAATGACAGTGTTCTCTCATAGAGTAATTAGGAGTATTTAAAATACAAAAAAAAAATGAATTTATGACTTCATTAAAACATACATTTAAAAAGAATGGTTAATACTATATTAAGTATATAAATCAATCTTTGCTTAGGTAAAATGTATTTTTCCTGCTACCCTGTCAATGTTAATTGGAAAGGAAAGTCTTTAGCCCTTTTAAATAGTAAACTCTGTAAAAATAAAACAACAAAGATAGAAGAATTCCTGTGGAATGCATATTTTACGTTATATTTTGCACTACATTTTTTCCTATAAATTTTAGAATAATTTTAAACTACCCTAACAGACAAAAAATAATGGGGGCACAAGAAATGTTTCTCACTGATTCTCCTTTTTGGAATAATCACAATTTTGAATCGATAATTCAGAGGACCTCTTTTTACATGACTTCATGAGTGTTTATTGAATGTTTACAAGGATTTGGATATATATTTTTAAAGAAACCATTCCTGATTTTCAAGACATTATTGGACTGTTGCGAATGGTGCAGAGATTGTGATGCAGGTGTCCATATACAAATACCTGCTCTTTTACCATATTGTAATTTTTGAGAATTATTGGGAAAAAATCAAAATCATTCTTACCAAGAAACTTATCCACATATACACAAATGATACCAAGGATCTAGAGTATAACTAGCTCCCAGCATCTAAATTTCTCTTCTGGCTTATGAAGGACATTGCCAACACCCAGAAATGCAAAAGGGACCGGTAAGGTCCCCAAGGTGAGAAACAGTGACTCAACTCTTTAGAAGATATCATGTGGAAGAGGAATGGTTCATAAAAATCAATGTTCTAATTTCTTCCTCTGCCCTTGATTCTATTGCTCTTAGGATCTCTGTTTGGAAATAATATGGTTTTCCAAGAGATCTTGTTATGTGTGGTAATTTAGGCAAACGACGTGTGTGCACATTACAAAGAGGACATTTTTTTCTTAGAAAGAATGAATGCCTCAAAGTAAACTGCACGATTAAACAAATGCTTATTTCACCGGTCAAGAATAAAATGTCCACTATAGGCACGCCAAATTACAGCCTCCATACAGAAGAAACACAAAAGGAAGTCCACTTTAGAGAAATAGATAATTCTAAAGCTTCATATTTGTCTCTATCCCCCTGTTTCCCTTAATACATATTTTTATTGATGCATGTCAATCATACATGAACATATATAAACCTGACACCGAGAGTAGAAATCTCATCAAAATAAAATAAAGGGGAATAAAACAGTCGTCCCATACACACATCTCCAGCGGAACCTTGAATTGCAAATCCCTATTAAAAATTGGCAAGAACATCTTTAAAATATGACTAAAGTCTAGTATCAATGGTTTAACTGGGTGTACAGTTTGAGACATACTCAAGATTATTAAAACAAATCTGTTTTATTAATACATGTTAAACCACTATCTTTCTTATCCAATGTGTACATTCCCTGGTCCTTCATATAATCACAGTGGTGTGCATTCTGCTTCTCAATCATTACTAAATGTTTTCAAAAGCTCTTTAAGAATTATAATAAATAAACAGAATCCAGAACAGTAAATAAAATATTATTCAGCTCTCAATCAATTTGTTGACACTGCCATGCAAAGGTGCTTTTCTCAGCATCCTTGAACAACTTTTTCCGTTTCTCTCTCTGTTATCTTAATAACTCATCCCATAGTGCACCATGTGGACAAAGTGAAAAATGCATGGCTTTTTTAAAGCTATTGAAAAGACTTTATTTTAAAATTATGAATGAAAATGTATATTAGATTGTAAGAGAATGTTGATTTGAAAAGGGATTTTATGTAAAATTAGATTTAATATAATCAGACTTAATAAAGTTTTATTGAGGCACAGGCACATGTAAAGGAAATTAATCAGTCTGATTTTAGGGAAAAAATTATTAAAAAATTTTAATTATTTTATTCCCCATGAAATTGTGGAAATTATAATCTCAAGGGGTGAAATAATTTTTTTTTTCATCGTGCAGTTTGCTTTGAGGCATTCATTCTTTCTTAGTGAAAAACGTCCCCTTTGTAAAGTGCTCACACGTCCTTTGCCTAAATTACCAAACATAACAGGATCCCTTGAAAACCATATTATTTCCAGCTAAAGATACTCAGAGCAATTGACTCAAAGGCAGAGGAAGAAATTAGAATAGAATGAGAAAGTATTGCTATCTCAATGAAGAGCCTTCATTATCAAAGGCCACCAAACACCACATATATAGTACATCAGGACAATGGGAAACATTTGCATGTAAAATAAAATCATACTTCAACAATGGATTCCAAAAGGGCTAGCAGGGGTGGAGTGTGGCACACTAAATTCTTGGTCATCCTGCCAATGCAGTCCCAGGAACAATTGACAGGATTCATTTCCTAGTTACTGGCCAGTCTTTTATTCTTTCTGCTCTTCCAAAGCAGGGACCATAGCGTTATGTGTCACCAACACTTTTTCAGCCTAATTATTTGGACTTTGTTGGCAGGGAGAAAGGGATGTTTGGAGAAGACAGCAGCCAGTAGATGGCACTGCTAAAACCAGAAAAGAGGAGAACAGTGAAATCCTGGAGGAAAGAATCCAAACACAGATTTCCTTGTGCAGTGTGGTATGGGGCTTCTCTGAAAATTGTGAAAGAAAGAAAACTCCTCTAGGCACCTCAGGAGAATGTGGAAAAAATGAAACCACAAGAATCTTCAAAACAGACACTGCCAATTCCACCAACTAGTCAGATATGTTGAAGAACTGTATGAAAGTGAATTTTAAACATAAAGTATGGTCAGTGGCTAGTGGCAAAATGCCATAATATTTTCTCATGATCTGTCAGAAAGATTCCAACACATGTGGTGTCATCCAGGGGGATAGAGGTTTGTGTTTCCTTACTGACTGTGCAAAAGTTTTTTTTTTTTTTTAATTTATAGATTCTGTTAGAAACATATATTAAGGAAAACAAGATTTTGTCAATTGGAGTTGAAAACTAGATATAGATATGAATAGAATGACGGTGTTCTCTTATAGATTAATTTGGAGTATTTAAAATAAAAAAATATATAAATTTTAAGTCTTCATTAAAACAAACGTTTTAAAGAATGGTTATTTATATATTTTGCTATATAAATCGACCTGTACATAGTATAAAAGAATTTTTCCCCATACCCTGTCAATGTTAATTGGAAAGGTATGACTTTAGCCCTTTTAAAGAGTAAACTCTGTAAAATAAAATGCTACAGATAGAGAGCTCTTGTGGAATGCATATTTTACCTTAATTTTTTGACTAGATTTTCTTCCTGATAGTTATTGGAATTATATTACACTACTCTAAATGGCAGAAAAATAATGGGAGCAGAAGTAATGTTTCTCACTTATTCTTCATTTTGAATAACCACAATTTTATATTGATAATTCAGAGGACCTCTTCTTACATGACCTCAAGATTCTTTACTGAATGTTTAGCAGGCTCTGCATTTTTTTTCAAGGAACCCATTGCTAATATTCTGGGCATCATTGAGCTGTTGTCCTTGTAGTAGAGATTGTGACTCAGTTGTCTATAGACAAATACCTGGTTTTTTGACATTATTTAATATAATCAATCATAATAAAATTTTAAGAATGCACTGATACATGTAAATGAAAATAACCAGTCTCATTTATGGGAAATAAATTATAATAAAATATTAATTATTTTATTCCCCATGATATAGTGGTCATTTTAGTCTTGACTGCTGAAATAAATATTTGTTTAATCGTTCATTTTACTTATAGGCATTCAATCATTCAAAGTAAAAAATGACCTCTTTGTAAATTGCTCACATGTCCTTTGCCTAAATTACCACACATAGCAAGATCTCTTTGAAAACCATATTATTTCCAAATAGGGATCCTAAGGGTAATGGAATCAAGGGCAAAGGAAGAAATTAAAACATAATGAGAAAGTATTGCCATCTCAATGAAGAGCCTTTATTATCAAAGGTCACCAAACACCACATATACCACAGATCAGGGCAATGGATAACCTTTCTGTTTAAAATGAAATCAAACTTCTGCATTGGATTCCAAAAGGGCTAGCAGGGGTGGAGCATGGCACACCAAAATCCAGGTCATCCTGCTAATGCAGTCCCAGAAAAATGGCCAGAATTCATTTCCCTTTTACTGGGCAGACTTGTCTTCTTTCTGCACCTTCAAAGCAGGGAACTTAGTTGGGTGTGTCCCAAAATCTTTTGCAGACTAATTATACAGACTTGGGTTCATGGCGAATGCACTGATTGGAAAAGAGAGCAGTAAGTGATAAGGAACTCCTAAAAACAGTAAAGAGGAGATCAAAGGAATTATGGAGGACAGAATCCAAGCTGTTATATCCTTGTGCAGTGTGGTGTGCTGCTTTTTGAAAACTGGAACAGAAACAAAACTCTACTCACCAACTCAGGATTATGTGCAAAAAATTAAAACCGAATACAAAGAATAAGAAAAAAAAAGAAAAAAACGAGAAATAAAAATGAAAAAAAAAATCCAATAGACTGCACTACAGACCCAGCCTATACAACCAACTAGCCAGTTAAGTTGAAGTCAGGGTATGAAAGTACATTTTAAACATAAAGTGTAGTCAGTGGCTGGTGGAAAAAATGCGATAATATTTTCTCATGATCTGTCAGAAAGAATCCGAGATGTGTGGAGTCATGCTGGGAATAGAGCTTTGAGAATCCTGACCAACAGCATAAAAAATTTTTTTAACTTATAGATTTTGTTATAATTATACCTTAAAAAAACAAGTATGTGTCCTATCGGAGGTGAAAATTAAGTCTAAGTCAGCTCATAATGACGATATTCTCTCAAAGAGCAATTTGGAAAATTTAAAATTGAATAAAGAAATTTTAAGACTTTGTTAAAGTATACATGTTAAAAAAATGGTTAATTATTTGTTTTGCTATAAAAATAAATCATGACTTAGGCAGAAAGATTTTTTCCCCATACCCTGTCAGTGTTAATTTGAAAGGAACGATATTAGCCCATTAAATAGAAAACTCTGGATAAATAAAAGGCTTCAAATAAAAGAGTTCCTGTGACATGCATATTTTACCTTCACTTTTGGACCATAGTTTCTTCCTAATAATTATTGGAATCATATTAAACAACTCTAACTTGAGGAAAAATAATTGGAGGACAAGAAATGCTTCTCACTGATGACTCCTTTATGAATAATCACAATTTTAGATCAATAATAATACAGAAGACATCATTTTACATGACTTCCATTTCTGTACTGAATGTTTACATCACTCAGGGTTTTCTTTCAAGGAAATATTCCTGATTTTCTGGACACAATTGTGCTGTTCCCGATGGCAGAGAGATTGTGATGCAGGTGTCCATATATGAATACCTGCTTTTTGACATATTGTAATTTTTGAGAATGTATTGTAAACCTTTTCAAAAAATATTTTTGCAAAGAAACAGATGGACATATACAAATATGAAACCATTGAACTACTGTACAAATAACTTACAGCCTCCAAAAGTCTCCTATGGTTTATGAAGGACCACGCCAACACACAGAAAGGAAAAAGAGACGTGTATGGTCCACAAGGTGAGAAAGAGTGACTCAAGTCTTTACAAGTTATCAGGGTAAGATGAAAATTTCTGAAAGTCAAGGACCAAATTCATCCAGCAGAGGGCACCGTACTCCCTTCTATGCTTGGGAGATTACAATCTTTGATAATGAAGAAACACTAAAGGAAGCTGACTTTAGGGAAATAGGTAATTCAAAACCTTCATATTTGTTTCCCCGCACCCTCTTTCACTTAATATATATTTTAGTGATGCATATCAATCATTCATGAACATACAAATGCTGAAGGTGAGCTAAAATCTCAACCTTAGAAAATTAAGGGGCATGAAAACTAACAGTGGTCCAGTACACGCATCTCCAAGAGATCATTGAAATGTGATTCCTTTTCTAAAAATTGGCCAAAGCATCTTTAAAATATGAATAATGACTATTATTCATGGCTCAACTCAGGTGTACAATTTTAGACATCCCCATGACTTTTAAAACAAGTCTGTTTTATTAATACATATTAAACCACTATCTTTCTCATCAAATGTGCACATTCCCTTGTGATTCATATATTCACAGACGTGTGCATTCTTCTCTTCAATAATTATTAAACGTTTTCAACAGCTCTTTAAGTATTAATATAAATAAAGAGAATCCAGAAGCATAAATAAAATATTATTCAGGGGGTCGTATGTGGCTCAACTGGTTGGGCATCCGTCTCCCATATGGAGGGACCCCAGTTCGATCCCCAGGACCCCCAGTAAATTAAATAAATAAATAAATAAATAAATAAATAAATATTATTCACCTCTCCATCTATTTGTTGACACTGCAATGAAAAGCTGCTTTTCTCACCATCCTTGAATAAATTTTTCCATTTATCTCTCAGTTTTTTTGATAACTCTTGCCAGAGTGCATGATGTGGGCAAAGTGAACAATGCATGGTTGTTTTAAAGTTTTTGAAAGGACTTTAAATTATGGACTGAAAAGTATATTAGATTGAAAGAGAATGTTGATTTGAAAAGGGATATTAGGTAAGATTAGATTTAATGTGATCAGTCATAATAAAGATTTAAGAAGGCACAGACACATGGAAAGGAAAATAATCAGTCATATTTAGGGGAACAAAATAATAACCAAATTTTAATCATTCTATTCCTTGGGAAATAGTGGACCTTATAATCTCTAGGGGTGAAATAAATTTTTGTTTTATCATACAATTAACATTGAGGGATTCATTCTTTCCTAGTAAAAAATGTCCTCTTTGTAAAGTGCTCACTTATATTTTGGCTAAATTACCACACATAACAAGATCACTTGGAAAGCCATATAATTTCCTACTAGAGGTCTAAGAGCAATGGAATCAAGAGCAGAGGAAAAAATTATAATAGAATGAGAAAGTATTGCCACCTCAGTGAAAAGTCTTCATTATAAAAGATCACCAGACACCACGTACATCCCAGATAAGGGCAATGGATAAAAATTCCATGTACAATGAAATCATACTTCTACATTGGATTCCAAAAGTGCTCGCAGGGGTGGAACGTTTTAACACTAAAATCCTGGTCATCCTGCCAATGCAGTCCCTTGACAAGTGGCCAGGATTTGTTTCCATGTTACTGGACAGGCTTGTCTTCTTTCTGCTCCTCCAAACCAGGCACCTTAGCTGGATACGGCACAAATACTTCTGCAGGGTAATAATTTGGACATTGGGGGCATGGAAGAATGGGCTGTTTGGAAAAGACTGCAGCAGGAGAGAAGGCATTGCTAAAATCAGAAAAGAAGTGAACAATGGAATCCTGAACAATATCAATCAAGTGCTGATTCATCTGTACAGTGTGCTGGAGTGCTGGTTGAAAATTAAAATAGAAAGAAACCTCCAATAGGCAACACAGGGATATGTGGAAAAATTAAATCTTAAGCTTCTTCAATAAAGACACTCCCCATAAAAACATCTATCCTGATATGTTGAAGTCAGGGTATGAAAGTGTATTTTAAACATAAAATATAGTCAGTGTCTGGTGAAAAAATAAAAAAAAATTTACTCATGATCTTTCAGAAAGTTTAAAACCCATGTGGAATCATGCTGGGAATAGAGGTTTGACAATTCTGAACGATTGCATAAATGTTTGGGTTTTTTTAATTCATAGATTCTATTATAAATATAAATTAAGTAAAACAAGAATGTGAACAATTGGACGTGAAAATTAGCAATAATTCAGAATAGAATGACGTTGCTCTCTATAGAGTAATTGGGAGTATTTAAAATAAAAAAAATGAATTTAAGACTTCATTAAAACATACATTTTAAAAGAATGGTTAATTATATTTTATGGTATATAAATCAATATTTTCTCAGGCAAAATGAATTTTTCCCATACCTTGTCAATGTAAATTGGAAAGGAAAGTCTTTAGCCCTTGTAAAGTGTAAACTCTGTAAAAGTAAAAGAACACAGATAGAAGCGATCCTGTGGAATGCATATTTTACATAAAATTTTGGGCTACATTTTCTTCCTATTATTTATTGGAATAATTTTAAACTTCTCTCACTGGCAGAAAAATAATGGGAGCACAAGAAATGTTTCTCAATGATTCTCCTTTTTGAAATAATCACTATTTTGAAATGTTAATTTAGAGGACCTCTTTTTACATGACTTCATGAGTGTTTATTTAATGTTTAAAAGGTTCTGGATTTTTTTTCAAGGAAAACATTCATGATTTTCAAGACATTATTGGGCTGTTGCTGATGGTGCAGAGATCGTGATGCAGGTGTCCATATACAATTAGCTGCTCTTTTGTCATATTGTAAGTTTTGAGAATTATTGGCAAAAAAAATCAAAATCATTCTTACCAAGAAACTTATCCACATATACACAAATGAAAACAAGAAACTAGAATAAAACTAGTTCCCAGCATCCAAATTTCTCTTCTCGCTTATGAAGGACATTGCCAACACCCATAAATGCAAAAGGGACTAGTAAGGTCCACAAGGTGAGAAAGAGTGACTCAACTGTTTACAAGATAACATGTAGAAGAGGAATGGTTCATAATAACCAATGTTCTAATTCCTTCCTCGGCCCTTGATTCCATTGCTCTTAGGATCTCTATTTGGAAATAATATGGTTTTCCAAGAGATCTTGTTATGTGTGGTAATTTAGGCAAAGGATGTGTGAGCACTTTACAAAGTGGACAGTTTTTACTTGGAAAGAATGAATGCCTCAAAGTAAATTGCATGATTAAACAAATATTTATTTCACCAGTCAAGAATAAAATGTCCACTCTATACAAGCGGAGATAACAGCCTCCATACTGAAGAAACACAAAAGGAAGTCCACTTTAGAGAAATAAGTAATTACAAAGCTTCATATTTGTCTCTCTCCCCCTGCTTTCCATTAATATATATTTTTAGTGATGTATGTCATTCATACATGAACATATATAAACCTGATGCTGAGAGTAGAAATCTCATCATAAAAAAATAAAGGGGCAGAACACCTAAGAGTCGTCCCATACACACATCTCCAGCGGAAACATGAATTGTGATTTCCTTTTAACAAATTGACAAGAACATCTTTATAACATGACTAATGCCTAGTATCCATGGCTTAACCATGTGTAGAGTTCCAGACATACCCACGATTATTAAAACAAATCTGTTTTATTAATATATATTAAACCACTATCTTTCTTATCCAATCTGTACATTCCCTATTCCTTCATATAATCACAGTGGTGCGCATTCTTCTCTTCAATCATTACTAAACATTTTCAACAGCTCTTTAAGAATTAAAATAAATAAACAGAATCCTGTACAGTAAATAAATTATTATTCAGTTCTCAATCCATTTGTTGACAGTGCCATGCAAAGGTGCTTTTCTCAGCATCCTGTACAAATTTTTCCGTTACTCTTCAGTTATCTTAATAACTCATCCCATAGTGCATCATGTGGACTAAATAAAAAATGCATGGCTTTTTAAAAACTATTGAAAAGAATTTATTTAAAATTATGATTGGGAATGTATATTAGATGAAAAGAGAATGTTGATTTGAAAAGGGATTTTAGGTAAAACTAGATATAATGTAATCAATCTTTATAAAGATTTAAGGAGGACCAGGAACATGTAAAGGAAAATAATCAGTCTGATTTTAGGGAAATAAATCATTAAAAATATTTAATTATTTTATTCCCCATTAAATTCTGGAAATTATAATATCAAGGGGTGAAATAAATTTTTGTTTCATCATGCAGTTTGCATTGAGGCATTCATTCTTTCTGAGTAAAAAACGTCCCCTTTGTAAAGTGATCACACATCCTTAGTCTAAATTACCAAACATAACAGGATCCCTTGGAAAACCATAGATATCCAACTAGAGATACTCAGAGCAATGGAATCAAAGGCAGAGGAAGGAATTAGAACAGCATGTGATAGTATTGCCATCTCAGTGAAGAGCCTTCATTATCAAAGGCCACCAAACACCACATATATACTATATCAGGGGAATGGGAAACCTTTGCATGTAAAATAAAATCGTAATTCAGCAATAGATTCCAAAAGGGTTCTCAGGGGTCGGAGTGTGGCACACCAAATTCCGGGTCATCATGTGAATGCAGTCCCCAGTAAAAATGGACAGAATTCATTTCACGGTTACTGGCCAGACTTGTCTACTTTCTGCTCTTCCAAAGCAGGGATCATAGCGTTGTGTGTCACCAATACTTTTCAGTCTAATTATTTGGACCTTGTGACAGGGAGAAAGGGATGATTGGAGAAGACAGCAGCAGGAGAGATGGCACTGCTAAAAACAGAAAATAGGAGAACAATGGAATCCTGGAGGAAAGAACCCAAACACAGATTTTCTTGTGCAGTGTGGTATGGGGCTTCTTTGAAAATTGTGAAAGAAAGAAAACCCCTCTAACCACCTCAGGAGAATGTGGAAAAAATGAAATCACAAGAATCTTCAATACAGACACTGCCAATACCACCAACTAGCCAGATATGTTGAAGAAGTGTATGAAAGTGAATTTTAAACATAAAGTATGGTCAGTGGCTAGTGGAAAAATGCCATAATATTTTCTCATGTTCTGTCAGAAAGATTCAAACGCATGTGGGGTCATACTGGGGGATAGAGGTTTGAGTATCCTGACTGACTGTGTAAAAGTATTTTTTTAATTTTTAGATTCTGTTAGAAATATATATTAAGGAAAACAAGATTTTGTCCAATTGGAGGTGTAAACTAGATATAAGTCTGATTAGAATGACGGTGTTCTCTCGTAAACTAATTTGGAGTATTTAAAATTAAAAAAAAATTAAGTCTTCATTAAAACAAACATTTAAAGAATGATTATTTATATATTTTGGTATATAAATCAACCTGTACATAGGAAATAAGAATTTTTCCCCATACCATATCAATGTTAATTGGAAAAGAAAGACTTTAGCCCTTTTAAAGGGTAAACTCTGTAAAATATAATGCTAAAAATTGAGAGCTCCTGTGGAATGCATATTTTACCTTAATTTTTTGACTAGATTTTCTTCCTAATATTTATTGGAATAATAATACGCTACTCTAAATGGCAGAAAAATAAGGGGAGCACAAGAAATGTTTCTAAGTGATTCTTCATTTTGAATAACCACAATTTTAAATTGATAATTCAGAGGACCTCTTTTTACATGAGCTCAGGTTTTGTTACTGAATGTTTATCAGGCTCTGCATTTTTTTTCAAGGAACCCATTGCTGATTTTCTGGACATCATTGGGCTGTTGCCCTTGGAGCAGAGATTGTGACGCAGGTGTCTATAGACAAATACCTGGTCTTTTGATATATTTTAATTTTTGATAAATGTATTGAAAGAAAAAATCAAAATCATTCCTACAAAGAAACAGATCTATACATAAGAATTGAAACCAAGGAACTACAGTACAAGTATCTCCCATCCTCCAAATGTCTCCTATGTTTTATGAAGGACCTTGCCAACACCCAGAAGTGAAAAAGGGACCTGTAAGGTCCACAAGGTTTGAAAGAGTGCCTCAACTGTTGAGGCACTGTTGTTCCTCCCTACCCTCTTTCTCATAATATATATTTTTAGTGATGCATATCATTCATTTCTTTTTTTTTAAAGATTTTATTTTTATTTATTCATTTATCCACCCCTTGCTGCTTGTGCCCACTGAGTCACATAACCACGCCTTGAGGGCGACCTTACCTTAACCAGGAGGCCAGGGAACCTAACCCGGGGCCTTCCACATGGTAAAAGGTAGCCCTACTGATCGAACCGCAGCCGCTTCCCGTATCAATCATTTCTGAACATACATAAACCTGACACCAAAAGCAGCAATCTCAACCTTAGAAAATATAGGGGCAAAACACCCAACAGTAGTCTCATACACATATCTCCAGCAGAACCTTTAATTGTGATTTCTTTTTTAAAAATTGGCAAAAACATCTTTAAAACATAACTAATGCCTATAATCCATGGCTCAAATTATGTGTACAATCCCAGACATCCCCACATTTTTTTAAAAAGGCTCTTTTATTAAATCATATTAAATCACTATAATACTTATCCAATGTGTACCCTCCCTGGTCCTTCGTATAATCACAGAGGTGTGCATTCTTCTTTTCAATCATTTTTAAATGTTTTAAACAGCTCTTTAAGAATTATAAGAAATAAAGGGAATTCAGAAAATAAAAAAAAAAAAAGATTCTACACTTCATAATACATATAATACATTTGATAACACTGACATGCATATGTGCTTTTCTTGCTGTCCTTGAACAACTTTTTCTGTTTATCTCTCAATTTTTTTTGTTAATTCAACACATAGTGCATCATGTGGACAACGTGAACATTGCATGGATTTTTTAAAGCTGTTGAAAATTTTTATTTTAAAATTATGATTTGAAATGCATATTACTTCCAAAGAGAAGGTTGATTTTAAAAGGGACTCTAGGTAAGATTAGATTTAATATAATCAATATTAATAAAATTTTAAGAATGCACTGACACATTAAAAGGAAAATAATCAGTCTGATTTATGGGAAATAAATTATAACCAAATTTTAATTACTTTTTCCCCATGATATAGTGGACATTTTAATCTTGACCGGTGAAATAAACACTTGTTTCATCGTCCAGTTTACTTTAAGGCATTCAATCTTTCTAAGTAAAAAATGTCCTCATTGAAAAGTGCTCACACATCCTTTGTCAAAAATTACCACACATAACAAGATCTCTTTGAAAACCATATTATTTCCAAATAGGGATCCTAAAAGCAAGAGAATCAAGGGCAGAGGATGAAATGAGAACATAATGAGAAAGTATTGCCAACTCAATGGAAGCCTTCAGTATCAATGGTCACCAAACACCACATATACCCCAGATGAGGGCAGTGGATAACCTTTCCATGTAAAATGAAATTGAACTTCTGCATTGGATTCCAAAAGGACTAGCAGTGGTGGAGCGTGGCCCACCAAAATCCTGGTCATTGTCCCAATGCAGTCCAAGAAAAGTGGCCAGGATTTGTTTCCCTTTTATTGGCCAGTCTTGTCTTCTTTCTGCTCCTTCAAAACAGGGAACTTAGTTGAGTGTGGCCCAAACTCTTTTGCAGACAAATTATTCAGACTTTGGGGGCATGGAGAATGCACTTTTGAAAAAGAGAGCAGCAAGAGATAGGCACTGCTAAAAACAGTAATGAGGAGAACAGCAGAATCATGGAGGACAGAACCCAAGCTCTGATTTCCTTGTCCCTTGTGGTGTACTTCTTTATGAAAATTGGAAAAGAAAGTAAACTCCACTCAGTAACTCAGGATTATGTGGGAAAAATTAAAACCCAAGATACTGCACTGTAGACCCATCCTATACACCCAACTAGTGAGTTATGTTGAAGTCAGGGTATGAATGTGCATTTCAAATGTAAAGTATAGTCAGTGGCTGGTGAAAAAATGCCATAATATTTTCTCATGATCTGTCAGAAAGAATCCGACATATGTGCAGTCATGCTGGGAATAGAGGTTTGAGAATCCTTATGGAGAGCATAAAAGTTTTTTTTTTTTTAACTTAAAGATTCTGTTATATTTATGACTTAAAAAAACAAGAATGTGTCCCATTGGAGGTGAAAATTAAATCTAAGTCAGCTTACAATGACGATATTCTCTCATAGAGCAATTTGGATAATTAAAAATTGAAAAAAGAAATTTTAAGACATTGTTAAACTATACATGTTTAAAATAATGGTTAATTATTTGTTTTGCTATAAAAAAAAATCCTTACTTAGGCAGAAAGAATTTTTCCCCATACCCTGTCTGTGTTAAATTGAAAGGAAAGATTCTGGCCCGTTAAATAGAAAACTCTTTAAAAATAAACAGCTTCAAATAGAAGAGTTCCTGTGACATGTATATTTTACCTTAACTTTTAGACTAGAATTTCTTCCTAATAATAATTGGAATAATATAAAACAACTCTAACTCGAGAAAAAATAATGGGAGGACAAGAAATTCTTCTCACAGATGACTCCTTTTTTGAAAAATCACAATTTTAAATCAAGAATCCAGAGGACATCATTTTACATGACTTCACAATTCTCTACTGAATATTTACATCAATCGGGGTTTTGTTTCAAGGAAATATTCCTGATTTTCTGGACACAATTGGGTTTTTGTCGATGGCAGAGAGATTGTGATGCAGGTGTCTCTATAGGAATACCTGCTTTTTGAAATATTGTAATTTTTGAGATTATATTGGAAATACTTTCAAAAAACATTTTTCCAAAGAAACAGATTGACATATACAAAAATGAAACCTTTGAACTACTGGACAAATAACTTACAGGCTCCATAATTCTCCTATGTCTTATGAAGGAAAATGCCAACACACAGAAAGGAAAAAGTGATGTGAATGGACCTCAAGGTGAGAAAGAGTGACTCAACTGTTCACAAATTATCAGGGTAAGACCAAGGGTCCTCAAAGTCAAGGACCAAATCCATCCAGCAGAGGGCACCGTACTCCATTATATGCTTGGGAGATTACAATCATTGATAATGAAGCAACACTAAAGCAACACTAAAGGAAGTTGACTTTAGGGAAATAGGCAATTCAAAAGGTTCATATTTGTTTCTCAGCACCCCCTTTCACTTAATATATATATTTAGTGATGCATATCAATCATACATGAACATACAAAAGCTGAGGCCGAGAGCCAATATCTCAACCTTAGAAAATGAAGGGGCATGAAAACTAACAGTGTTTCAGCACACACATCTCCAGGAGACCGTTGAATTGTGATTCCTTTTTTAAAAATTGGCAAAAGCATCTTTAAAATATGACTAATGCCTATTATTCATGGCTCAACTAGGGTGTACAATTTCAGACCTCCCGCGACTTTTAAAACAAGTATGTTATAGTAATACATATTTAACCACTATCTTAATGATCAAATGTGTACATTCCCTGGTGTGTCATATATTCATAGAGGTGTGCATTCTTCTCTTCAATCATTATTAAACGTTTTCAACAGCTCTTTAAGAATTAAAATAAATAAAGGGAATCCAGAAAAATAAATAAAATATTATTCACCTCTCAATCCATTTGTTGACACTGCCATGCAAAGGTGCTTTTCTTACCATCCTTGAACAAATTTTTCCATTTATCTCTCAGTTTTTTTGATAACTCATCCCATAGTGCATGATGTGGACAAAGTGAACAATGCATGGCTGTGTTAAAGCTTTTGAAAGGACTTTAAATTATGGACTGAAATGTATATTAGATTGAAAGAGAATGTTGATTTGAAAAGGGATTTTAGGTAAGATTAGATTTAATATGATCAATCATAATAAAGTTTTAAGAAGGCACAGACATGTGTAAAGGAAAACAATCAGTCATATTTAGGGGAAATAAATAATAACAAGATGTTAATTATTTTATTCTATTGGAAATAGTGGACCTTATAATATCCACGGGTGAAATAAATTTTTGTTTTATCATGCAGTTTACTTTGAGGGATTCATTATTTCTTATTAAAAAAATGTCCTTTTTGTAAAGTGCTGACTTATACTTTAGCTAAATTACCACACATAACTCTATCACTTGGAAAACCATATAATTTCCTATTAGAGATCTAAGAGCAATGGAATCAAGGCAGAGGAAAAAAATTAGGATAGAATGAGAAAGTATTGCCCCCTCAGTGAAAAGTCTTCATTATAAAAGATCACCAGATACTACGGATATCTGAGATCAGAGCCATAGATAACCTTTCCATGTGAAATGAAATTGAACTTCTGCATTGGATTCCAAAAGGGCTCACAGGGGTGGAGTGTTTTAACACTAAAATCCTGGTCATCCTACCAATGCAGTCCCTTGACAAATGGCCAGGATTTGTTTCCTGTTCCTGGCCAGGATTGTCTTCTTTCTGCTCCTCCAAAGCATTAACCTTAGCTGGATGTGGCACAAACACTTCTGCAGGATAATTATTTGGACCTTGGGAGCAAGGAAGAATGGGCTGTTTGGAAAAGACAGCAGCAGGAGAGAAGGCATTGCTAAAAACAGAAAAGTGCTGACCAATGGAATCCTGAACAATGGCCACCAAGTGGTGATTCATATGTACAGTGTGCTGTAGTGATGGTTGAAATTAAAATAGAATAAAGCTCCAATAGGCCACACAGTAGTATGTGGAAATATTAAAACTCAAATGCCTTCAATAAAGACACTTCCAATAAAATATCTATCCAGATATATTGAAGTAAGGGTATGAAAATGGTATTTTAAACATAAAATACAGTCAGTGGCTGGTGGATAAAAATGCAAAAATATTTACTCATGATCTCTCAGAAAGTTTAAAACACATGTGGACTCATGCTGGGAATAGAGGTTTGACAATTCTGACCGACTCCATAAGTGTTTGTTTTTTTTTTAATTTATAGATTCTATTATAAATATATATTAAGGAAAACAAGAATGAGCCCAATTGGACGTGAAAATTAGCAAGAAGTCAGAATAGAATGACAGTATTCTCTCATAGAATAATTGGAGGCATTCAAAATATAAAAAAATAATTTTTTTTTTTTTTTACCGGGAGGTACCGGGGATCGAACCCTGGTCTCTCCATATGGTAGACGGACGCCGAACCTCTTGAGCCATATCCGTTTCCCTAAAAAAATAAATTTAAGACATCATTAAAACATACATTTTAAAAGAATGGTTAATTATATGTTATGGTATATAAATCAATATTTACTTAGGGAAGATGAATTTTTCCCCCTACCCTGTCAATGTTAATTGGAAAGGAAAGTCTTTAGCCCTTTTAAATAGTCAACTTTGTAAAAATAAAAGACCACAGAAAGAAGAGTTACTGTGGAATGCATATTTTATACAAAATTTTGGACTACATATTCTTCCTATTATTTATTGGAATAATTTAAAAGTATTCTAACTGGCAGAAAAATAATGGGAGCACAAGAAATGTTTCTCACTGATTCTGCTTTTTGGAATAATCACAATTTTGAATCAATAATTCAAAGGACCTCTTTTTACATGACATCATGAGTGTTTATTGAATGTTTAAAAGGTCATCGATTTTTTTCAAGGAAAACATTCCTGATTATCAAGACATTATTGGGTTGTTGCTGATCGTGCAGAGGTTGTGATGCAGGTGTCCATATACAAATAGCTGCTCTTTTGTCATATTGTAATTTTTTAGAATAATTGGGAAAAAATCAAAATCATTCTTAGCAAGAAACATATCCACATATACACAAATGAAACCAAGGAACTAGAGTAAAACTAGCTCCCAGCATCCAAATTTCTCTTCTGGCTTACGGAGGACATTGCCAATGCCCAGAAATGCAAAAGGGACCCCAAGGTGAGAAAGAATGACTCAACTGTATACAAGATATCATGTAGCAGAGGAATGGTTTATAAAAATCAATGTTCTAATTCCTTCTGCAGCCCCTGATTCCATTGCACTTAGGTTCTCTATTTGGAAATAATATGGTTTTCCAAGAGATCTTGTTACGTGCGGTAATTTAGGCAAAGGACATGTGAGCACTTTACAAAGAAGAAATTTTTTGCTTAGAAAGAATGAATGCCTCAAAGTAAACTGCACGATTAAACAAATACTTATTTCACTGGTCAAGAATAAAATGTACACTCTAGGCACTCCAGATTACAGACTCCATACTGAAGAAACACAAAAGCAATCCACTTTAGAGAATTAGGTAATTCCAAAGCTTCATATTTGATTTATTAAAATCAAATCTGTTTTATTAATACATTTTAAACCACTCTCTTTCTTAACCAATGTGTACATTCCCTGGTCCTTCATATAATCACAGTGGTGCGCATTCTTCTCTTCAATATTTACTAAACGTTTTCAACAGCTCTTTAAGTATATGAAAGGGAATGTATATTACATTGAAAGAGAATGTTGATTTGAAAAGGAATTTTAGGTAAAATTAGATTCATTATAATCAATCTTAATAGATTTAAGGAGGCACAGGCACATATAAAAGAAAATAATCAGTCTGATTTTAGGTAAATGAATTATTACATTTTTTAAATTATTTTATTCCCCATGAAATTGTGGAAATTATAATCTCAAGGGGTGAAATAAATTTTTGTTTCATCGTGCAGTTTGCATTGAGGCATTCATTCTTTCTGAGTAGAAAATGTCCCCTTTGTAATGTGCTCACACGTCCTTTGCCTAAATTACCAAATATAACAGGATCACTTGGAAAACCATATTATTTCCAACTAGAGATACTCAGAGCATGGAATCAAAGGCAGAGGAAGAAATCAGAATAGAATGAGAAGGTATTGCCAACTCAATGGAGAGCCTTCATTATCAAAGTCCTCCAAACACCACATATATACTACATCAGGGCAAGGGAATACTTTGCATGTAAAATAAAATCGTACTTCAGCAATGGATTCCAAAAGGGCTCCCAGGGGGGGAGTGTGGCTCAACAAATTCCTGTTCATCCTGCGAATGCAGTCCCAGGAAAAATGGAAAGGATTCATTTTCCAGTTACTGGCCAGTCTTGTCTTCTTTCTGCTCCTTCAAAGCAGGGAACTTAGTTGGGTGTGGCCCAAACACTTTTGCAGAATAATTATTCAGACTTTGGGGGCATGGAGAATACACTGATTGGAAAAGAGAGCAGCAAGAGATAAGGCACTGCTAAAAACAGTAAAGAGGAGAACAACGGAATCATGGAGGACAGAATCCAAGCTGGGATTTCCTTGTGCAGTGTGGTGGGCTAATTTTTGAAAATTGGAACAGAAAGAAAATTCCACTCACCAAATCAAGATTATGTGGGAAAACATAAATCCCAAGAGACTGCACTGCAGACACAGCCTATACAAACAACTTGCCAGTTATGTTGAAGTCAGGGTATGAATGTGCATTTTAAACATAAAGTGTAGTCAGTGGCTGGTGGAAAAAATGTCATAATATTTTTTCATTATCTGTCAGGAAGTATTCGACATGTGTGGAGTCATGCTGGGAATAAAGGTTTGAGAATCCTGACAGACAGCATAAAAGTTATTTTTTTAACTTATAGATTCTGTTATACCTTAAATAAACAGGAATGTGTCTCATTGGATGTGCAAATTAACTCTACATCAGCTTACAATGAAGATATTCTCTCAAAGAGCAATTTGGAGAATTTAAATTTGAAAAAAGAAATTTAAAGCCTTTGTTAAAATATACATGTCAAAAAATGGTTAATTATTTGTTTTGCTATAAAAATTAATCCTTAATTAGACAGAAAGTATTTTTCCCATACCCTGTCAGTGTTAATTTGAAAGTAATGATTTAATATATTAAATAGAGAATTCTGTAAAAATAAAAGGCTTCATATAGAAGAGTTTCTGTGGCATGCATATTTTACCTTCACTTTTGGAATAGAATTTCTTCCTAATAATTATTGGAATAATATTAAACAACTCTAACTCAAAAAAAAAAAAATAATGGGAGTACAAGAAATGCTTCTCACTGATAACTCCTTTTTTGAGTAATCACAATTTTAAATCACTAATACAGAGGACAACATTTTACATGACTTCACAATCCTGTACTGAATGTTTATATCACTTGAGGTTTTTATTTCAAGGAAACTTTCCTGATTTTCTGGAAACTATTGAGCTGTTCCCGATGGCGCAGAGATAGTGATGCAGGTGTCCATATATGAATACCTGCTTTTTCACATACTGTAGTTTTTGAGAATGTAATGGAAAACTTTTCAAAAAAATTTTTTCAAAGAAACAGATCGACCTATACAAAAATGAAACCAAAATACTCCTATGGCTTATGAAGGACCATGCCAACACACAGAAGGGAAAAGGGATGTGTATGGTCCACAAGGTGAGAAAGAGTGACTCAACGTTTTACAAATTATCAAGGTAAGATGAAAGTTCATCAAAGACAAGGACCAAATCCATCCAGCAGAGTGCACCGTACTCCCTTCTATGCTTGGTAGATTACAATCTTTGAAAATGAAGCAACACTAAAGGAAGCTGACTTTAGGGAAATAGGTAATTCAAAAGCTTCATATTTGTTTCCCCGCACCCTCTTTCACTTAATATATATTTTTAGTGATGCATATCAATCATACATGAACATACAAAACTGAAGCCAAGAGCCAAAATCTGAACCTTAGAAAATTAAGGGGCATGATATCTAACAGTCGTCCAGTACACACATCTGTTAGAAATCTTTGAATTGTGATTCCTTTTTTAAAAATTGGCCAAAGCACCTTTATAATATGACTAATGCTTATTATTCATGGCTCAACTAAGGTGTAAAATCTCACATAAACAAGTCTGTTTTATTAATACATATTAAACCACTATCTTACTTATCAAATGCATACATTCCCTGGTGCATCACATATTCACAGAGGTGTGAATTTTTCTCTTCAATCATTATTAAACATTTTATACAGCTCTTTAAGAATTAAAATAAATAAAGAGAATCCAGAAGAATAAATAAAATATTATTCACCTCTCAATCCATTCGTTGACACTGCTATGCAAAGGTGCTTTCTCACCATCCTTGAAAAAAATTTTCCATTTCACTCAAAGGTTTTTGATAACTCATCCCCTAGTGCATGACGTGGGAAAAGTGAACAATGCATGGCTGTGTTAAAGCTGTTGAAATGACTTTAATTTTTAATTATGGACTGAAACGTATATTAGATTGAAAGACAATGTTGATTTGAAAAGGGATTTTAGGTAAGATTAGATTTAATATGATCATTCATAATAAAGATTTAAGAAAGCACAGACACATGTAAAGGAAAATAATCAGTCATATTTAGGGGAAATAAATATTAACAAAATTTTAATTATTCTATTCTCCGGGAAATATTAGACCTTTTAATTTCTAGGGGTGAAATAAATTTTTGTTTTATCATGCAGTTTACTTTGATGGTTTGATTCTTTCTTAGTAAAAAATGTCCCATTTGTAAAGTGTTCACTTATACTTTGGCTAAATTACCACTCAGAACAAGATCACTTTGAAAACCATATAATATCCAACTTGGAATCCTAATAGAAATGAAATCAAGGGCAGAGGGAAATATTAGAATAGAATGAGAAAGGACTGCCACCTCAGTGAAGAGTCTTCATTATAAAAGGTCACCAGACCCCATGTATATCCCAGATCAGGGCAATGGATAACCTTTCCATTTAAAATGAAATCGAACTTCTGCATTGGATTCCAAAAGGGCTCGTAGGGTTGGAGCCTTTTAACACTAAAATCCTGGTCATCCTGCCAATGCAGTCCCATGACAAATGGCCAGGCTTGTCTTCTTTCTGCTCCTCCAAAGCAGGGACCTTATCTGGATGTGGCACAAACACTTCTGCAGGAAAATAATTTGGACTTTGGGTCATGGAAGAATGGGATGTTTGGAAAAGAAAACAGCAGGAGGGAAGGCAATGCTAAAAACTGAAAAGAGGTGAACAATGGAATCCTGAGCAATGGCAACCAAGTGTTGATTCATTGATTCATCTGTACAGTGTTCTGCAGTGCTGGTTGAAAATTAAAATAGAAAGAAACCTCCAATAAGCAACTCAGGAGTATGTGCAAAAATTAAACTCAAGTGTTTTCAATGAAGACATTTCCCATAAAAACAACTATCCAGATATGTTGAAGTCAGGGTATGAAAGTTTATTTTAAACATAAAGTATAGTCAGTGGCTGGTGGAAAAAATGCAAAAATATTTACTCATGATCTTTCAGAAAGTTTAAAACACTTGTGGAGTCATGTTGGGAATAGAGGTTTGACAATTCTGACCGACTGTATAAATGTTTTTTTTTTTTTAATTTATACATTCTATTATAAATATATATTAAGGAAAATAAGAATGTGACCAATTGGACATGAAAATTAGCAATAAGTCAGAATATAATGCCAGTGTTCTCTCATGGAGTAATTGGGAATATTTAAAATAAAAAATATATAAATTTAAGACTTCATTAAAACATACATTTTAAAAGAATGATTAATTATATATTATGGTATATAAATCAATCTTTACTTAGGGAAAATGAATCTTCCCCCTACACTGTCAATTTTAATTGGAAAGGAAAGCATTTATCCCTTTTAAATAGTAAACTCTGTAAAAATAAAACACCACAGATAGAAGAGTTCCTGTGGAATGCATATTTTACCTCAAATTTTGGACTATATTTTCTTCCTACTATATATTGGAATAATTTTAAACTACTCTAACTGGCAGAAAAATAATGGGAGAACAAGAAATGTTTCTCACTGATTCTCATTTTTGGAATAATCATAATTTTGAATTGATAATTCAGAGGACATCTTTTTATATGACTTCATGAGTGTTTATTGAATGTTTACAAGGTTCTGGATTTTTTTCAAGGAAAACATTCCAGATTTTCAAGACATTATTGGGCTGTTGGTGATGGTGCAGAGATTGTGATGCAGGTGTCCATATAGCTGCTCTTTTGGCATATTGTAATTTTTGAGAATTATGGGGAAAAAAATCCAAATCATTCTTACCAAGAAACATATCCACATATACACAAATGAAACAAAGGAACTAGAGTAAAATTAATTCCCAGCGTCCATATTTCTCTTCTGGCCTATGAAGGACCTTGCCAACACCCAGAAATGCAAAAGGGACCTGTAAGGTCCCCAAGGTGAGAAAACGGAAATGTATATTAGATTGAAAGAGAATGTTGATTTGAACGGGGATTTTAGATAAGATTAGATTTATTTTAATCAATCATAATAAAGATTTAAGAAGGCACAGGCACATGTAAAGGAAAATAATCAGTCTGATTTTAGGGAAATGAATTATAAAAAAATTTTAATTATTTTATTCCCCATGAAATTGTGGAAATAATAATCTCAAGGAGTGAAAGAAATTTTTGTTTCATCGTGCAGTTTGCTTTGAGGCATTCATTATTTCTGAGTAAAAAACTCCTCTTTGTAAAGTGCTCACATATTCTTTGCCTAAATTACCAAACCAAACAGGATCCCATTGAAAACCATATTCTTTCCAAGTAGAGATGCTCAGAGCAATGGAACCAAAGGCAGAGGAAGAAATTAGAATAGAATGACAAAGTATTGCCATCTCAATGAAGAGCCTTCATTATCAAAGTTCACCAATCACCAATATATCTCTGTTCAGGGTTTGGATAAACTTACCATTTGAAATGAAATCGTAGTTCTACATTGGATTCCAAATGGACTCGGCGGGGTGGAGTGTGGCACACCAAAATCCTGGTCATCCGGCCAATGCAATCCCAGGAAATATGGCCAGGAATCGTGTCCCTTTTATGGGCTAGGCTTGTCTTCTTTCTGCTCCTTCAAAGAAGGGACTTTAGCACAAACACTTTTGCAGGATAATTATTCGGACCTTGGGGGAATAGAGATCGGTCTGTTTGGAAATGACAGCAGCAGGAGAGAAGGTACTGCTAAAAACAGAAAAGAGGAGAGCAACGGAATCCTGGAGGAAAAAATCCAAGCTCTGATTTCCTTGTGCATTGTGGAGCAGTGCTTTTTAAAAATTAGAACAGAGAGAAAACACCATTAAACAACTCAGGAGTATGTGGAAAAATTAAAACCAAAGAGGCTTCATTACAGACACAAACTATACAACCAACTAGCCAGATATGTTGAAGTCAGGGTATGAAAGTGTATTTTAAACACAAAGTATGGTCAGTGGCTGGTGGAAAAAATGCAATAATATTTTCTCCTGAGCTGTGAGAAATATTCAAACACATGTGGAATCATGCAGGGGTATAGAGGCTTGAGTTTCCTGACCGACTGCAATAATGTTTTTTTAATATTATTTATAGATTCTGTTAGAAATATATAATAAAGAAAACAAGAATGTGGCCAGTTGGAGGTGAAAATTAGCAATAAGTCTGATTAGAATGCCAGTGTTCTCTAATAGAGTAATTGGGATTATCTAAAATTAAAAAAAAATAAATTTAAAAATTCATTAAAACATACATTTTAAAAGAATGGTTAATTATATATTATGGTATATAAATCAATCTTTAAATAGGCAAAAAGTATTTTTCCTGCTTCCCTGTCAATGTTAATTGGAAAGGAAAGTCTTTAGCCCTTTTGAATAGTAAACCCTGTAAATATAAAAGGCTAGAAATAGAAGAGTTACTGTGCAATGCATATTTTACCTTAATTTTTGAGCTAGATTTTTTTCCTAATATTTATTGGAATAAAATTAAACTACTTTTACTGGCAGAAAAATAATGGGAGCACAAGATACGTTTCTCACTTATTCCAGTTTGTTGAATAATCACAATTTTAAATCGATAATTCAGAGGACCTCTTTTTACATGATTTCCCGATTCTTTACTGCAAGTTTACAAAGCTCAGGATTTTTTATTCAAGGAAAACTTTCCTGATTTTCAAGACAATATTGGGCTGTTGCATATTGTGAAGATTGTGACGTAGGTGTCCATATACAAAGAGCTGCTATTTTATCATATTGTAATTTTTGAGAATTGTTGGGAAAAAAATCAAAATCATTCTTACCTAGAAACCGATCCACATATACATAAATGAAACCAAGGAACTAAAGTAAAAATAGTTCCCAGCATCCAAATTTCTCTTATGGCTTATGAAGGACATTGCCAACACCCAGAAGTGCAAAAGGGACCTGTAAGGTCCACAAGGTGAGGAAGAGTGCCTCAATTGTTTACAAGTTATCATGTGAAAGAGGAATGTTTCATAAAAGTCAAGAACCTATTGTCTCAAGTAGAGGGTACCGCCCTCCATTCTCTGCATGCCAGATTATAACCTCTGATAATGAAGAAACACAAAGGAAGACCACTTTTGAGAATCAGGAAATTCCAAGCATCATATTTGTTCCTCCCCATCCTCTTTCTCATAATATATATTTTTAGTGATGCATATCAATCGTTCCTGAACATACATAAACCGGAAACCAAGAGCAGAAATCTCAACCTCAGAAAATATAGGGGCAAAACACCTAACAGTAGTCTCAAACACATATATCCAGCAGAAACTTGAATTGTGATTCCTTTTTTAAAAATTGGCCAGAGCACTGGAAAAAGACCTTGAATAAAAGGGGGAAACAGTAAAGACAAATGAGTTCAAGTGGCTAAGAGACTTCAAAGAGAGTCGGGTGGTCATCCCAGAGGTAACTCTTATGCACACCTCAGTAGGAGCTCATAGAACATCTAAGTGCCTATCACCCCACTCAGTGGGGTTCCTGAGAGCTCCAGAGACACCCTGGTCTTATATAAGGGGGGATAGCCCCAGAGACTGATGCCTTATCAGTGGGTTCTATTTTAGAATCTGTGCTCCTGAGAGTGACAGAATTAGACTCAAATAAGTCTTCCCTGCACATGGTTCACCAGTCCCTTCTATTCAAACCTACATGTGATGCTGGAGTTTCTTAGGTATACTTCCAGAGACTGGAGCCTCCCACCTACCTATGTGCCAGGTGTGCATGAAATCTAGGTGGAGCTGCAACTCCTACCCTACAGCTCAATGGACTCATCCAAGTCACCTGGTGAGGAGACAATGATGGGAAATGGCCATCCCAGGGAATGGAGAGGGCCTGCATCTGCAGGCAGGATCATCCCACCCGCCATATCCATGGGATATAAGCCCTCTATCACTTGGAGTTGGAGTGGACATCACCATCCCAGTCGCCTCTGGATTGGGGGAAGAACTATGGACTAGAGTGGACTTGATGGTATTCTCTTGCTCACATATGGTGATTCTTGCAATGCAAGAAATTATAACAATGAGGTGGAGCAAGTGGCCACTTGAAAGTTTTTGGGTAGGGAGGGGATGAGCAGTTGAAATACAGGGGCTTCTTTGGGAGTTGGAGGTTGTCCTGAGTACTGTTGTGGCAATGGATGTAGGCCATTTTAAATCAGCACACACCACTCAGAACTGAGTGGGAGAGAGTGTGGTCTACAGTGTGAACTGTGGTCTATGGTTGGTGGCAAGGCTCCAGGATGTGTAAGTTCATTGAGGGTGGTGGGCCACACTGTGGGAGATGTTTGTGTGGGATGTGGTGGGAGGTGTGGGAGGTGGGCAACATGGGAATCCCAGTGGGTTCCATGTAATATTTTGGGTAATCTAAGCACCTCTTAGTATATATGTATATATATATATATATATATAAATAACATTTTTGTAAGCAAATACACATATATGCATATATATTTATATATCATTTTGCAAATGTTTGTATGTATTGTGAGAATTTTGATTTTTACCATAATAAAAAAAAAAATTGGTCAGAGCATCTTTAAAACATGACTAATGCCTATTATCAATGGCTCAAATTATGTGTACAATCTCAGACATCCCCACAATTAAAAAAAAGAGATCTTTTATTAAATCCTAATAAACCACTATATTTCTTCTCTAATGTGTACCATCACTGGTCCTTCCTATAATCAGAGACGTGTGCATTCTTCTCTTCAATAATTATTAAATGGTTTAAATAGATTTAAGAATTATAGGAAATAAAGAGAATACAGAAAATAAAAAACTTATTATTCACCTCAATCCATTAGTTGACACTGGCATGAATATGTGCTTTGCTTGCCGTCTTTGAACAACTTTTACTGTTTATCTCTCAGTTTTTTTGATAATTCAACCTATAGTGCATCATGTGGACAAAGTGAACATTGCATGGATTTTTTAAAGTTGTTGAAAATTTTTATTTTAAAATTATGAACTGAAACGCATATAAGTTCCTAAGAGAATGTTGCGTTGAAAAGGGACTCTAGGTAAGATTAGATTTAATATACTCAATCAAAATAAAATTTTAAGAATGCACTGACACATGTAAATAAAAATAATCAGTCTGATTTATGGAAAATAAATAATAACCAAATTTTAATTATTTTATCCCCCATAATAGAGTGGACATTTTAATCTTGACCGGTGAAATAAATATTTGCTTTATCGTTCAGTTTACTTTGAGTCATTCAATCTTTCTAAGTAAAAAATGTCCTCTTTGTAAAGTGCTCACACGTCCTTTGCCTAAATTACCACACATAGCAAGATCTCTTTGAAAACCATATTATTTCCAAATAGGGATCCTAAGAGCAATGGAATCAAGTGCAGAGGAAGAAATTAGAACATAATGAAAAAGTATTGCCATCTCAATGAAGAGCCTTCTTTATCAAAGGCCACCAAACACCACATATACCCCAGATCAGGGCAATTGATAACCTTTCTGTGTAAAATGAAATCGAACTTCTGCATTGGATTCCAAATGGTCTAGCATGGGGAAGTGTGGCACACCAAAATCCAGGTCATCTTGCCAATGCAGTCCCAGAAAAATGGCCAGGATTCATTTCCCTTTTACTGGCCAATCTTGTGTTCTTTCTCATTCTTCAAAGCAGGGACCTTAGTTGGGTGTGGCCCAAACCTTTTGCAGACTAATTATTCAGACTTTGGGGGCATGGAGAATGCACTGTTTGAAAAAGAGTGCGAAAAGAGTTAAGGCACTGCTAAAAACAGTAAAGAGGAGAACAACAGAATCATGGAGGACAGAATCAAAGCTGTGATTTCATTGTGCCATCTGGTGAGCTGCTTTTTGAAAATTGGAACAGAAAGAAAACTCCACTCACCAACTCAGGATTATGTGGGAAAAATTAAAAGCCAAGAGTCTGCACTGCAGATGCAGCCTATACAAGCAACTAGGCAGTTATGTTGAAGTCAGGGTATGAAAGTGCATTTTAAATGTGAAGTGTACAGTGGCTGGTGGAAAAAATGCCATAATATTTTCTCATGATCTGTCAGAAAGAATACGACATGTGTGGAGTCATGTTGGGAATAGAGGTTTGAGAATCATGACCAAAGGCATAAAAGTTTTTTTTTTTTTTTAACTTATACTTTCTGTTATATTTATACCTTAAAAAACAAGAATGTGTCCTATTGGAGGTGAAAATTAACTCTATGACAGCTTACAATGACGATATTCTCTCACAGAGCAATTAGGAGAATTTAAAATTGAAAAAAGTAATTTTAAGCCTTTGTTAAAGTGTACAATGTTTAAAAAATGGTTTTTTATTTGTTTTGCTATGAAAATAAATCCTTGCTTAATCAGAAAGTATTTTTCCCCATACCCTGTCAGTGTTAATTTGAAAGGAAAGATTTTAGCCCGTTAAATAGAAAACTCTGTAAAAATAAAAGGCTTCAAATAAAAGAGATCCTGAGCCATGCATATTTTACCTTAACTTTTGGACTAGAATTTCTTCCTCATAATTATTTGAATAATATTAAACAACACTCACTCGAGGAAAAATAATGGGAGGACAAGAAATGCTTCTCACTAATGACTCCTTTTTTGAATAATCAAAATTTTAAATCAATAACCCAGAGGACATCATTTTACATGACTTCACAGTTCTGCACTGAATTTTTACACCACTCAGAGTTTTGTTTCAAGATAATATTCCTGATTTTCTGGACACAATTGGGCTGTTCCCTATGGCAGTGATATTGTGATGCGGGTGTCCATATATGAATAACTGCTTTTTGTCATATTTTAATTTTTGAAAATGTATTGGAAATATTTTCAAAAAAATTTTTGCAAAGAAACAGATCGACATATACAAAAATGAAATGATTGTACTACTGTACAAATAAATTACAGCCTCCAAAACTCTCCTATGGATCATGAATGATCATGCCAAAACACAGAAGGGAAAAAGGGACCTGTATGGTCCAAAACGGGAGAAAGAATGACTCAACTGTTTTCAAGATATCATGTAGAATTGGAATGGTTCATAAAAATCAACGACCATTTCCATCAAGCAGAGTTGGCCGCCCTCCATTCTATGCACTCCAGATTACATACTCCATACTGAAGAAACACAAACGGAAAACCACTTTAGAGAAACAGGTATTTCCAAAGCTTCATTTTTGTCTTTCTCCCCTTCCTTTCCCTTAATATATATTTTTTGTGATGCATGTCAATCATTCGTGAACATATATAAACATTATGCCAAGGGTAGAAATCTCATCATAAGAAAATCAAGGGGCATAACACCTAACAGATGTCCCATACACACATCTCCAGCAGAACCTTGAATTGTGATTGCCGTTTTAAAAATTGGCCAGAGCATCTTTAAAACATGACTAATGCCTATTATCCATGGCTCAAATTATGCGTATAATCCCAGACATCCCCAAAATTTTAAAAAAAGGCTCTTTTATTAAATCATATTAAACCACCATATTATTTATCCAATGTGTAACATCCTGGTCCTTTGTATAATCACAGAGGTTTGCATTCTTCTCTACAATCATTATTATATATTTTCAATAGCTCTTTATGAATTATAGGAAAAAAAGAGAATACAGAAAATAAAAAACATATTATTCAACTCTTAATCCATTAGTTGTCACTGACATGCATATGTGCTTTACTTGCCGTCCTTGAACAACTTTTTCAGTTTATCTCTAAGTTTTTTTGATATTTCAACCTATAGTTCATCATATTGATAAAGTGAACATTGTATGGATTATTTAAAGCTGTTGAAAATTTTTATTTTAAAATTATCAAATGAAATGCATATAAGTTCCTAAGAGAATGTTGCATTGAAAAGGGACTCTAGGTAAGATTAGATTTAATATAATCAATCATAATAAAATTTTAAGAATGCACTGACACATGTAAAGGAAAATAATCAGTCTGATTTATGGGAAATAAATTATAACAAAATTTTAATTATTTTACTCCCTGTGTTATAGTGGATATTTTAAACTTTTTTTTTTTTTTTTTTAAAGATTTTATTTATTTATTCATTTATCCCCCCCTTGCTGCTCGTGCTCGCCGGGTCAGCCAACCACGCCGCGCGGGCAAGCCCGCCCTCACCAGGAGGCCCCGGGAACCGAACCCGGGGCCTCCCATATGGTAAACGGGAGCCCCACTGATTGAGCCACAGCCGCTTCCCGGATATTTTAATCTTGACCAGTGAAATAAATATTTGTTTCATCATGCAGTTTACTTTGAGGCATTCAATCTTTCTAAGTAAAAAATGTCCTTTTTGTAAAGTGCTCACAAGTCCTTTGCCTAAATTACCACACATAACAATATCTTTTTGAAACCCATATTATTTCCAAATAGGGTTCCTAACAGCAAGCAAATAAAGGGAAGATGAATAAATTAGAACATAATGAGAAAGTATTGCCATCTCAATGAAGAGCCTTCATTATCAAAGGTCACTAAACACCACATATACCCTAGATCAGGGCAATGGTAACCATTCCATGTAAAATGAAATTGAACTTCTGCATTGGATTCCAAAAGGGCTAGCAGTGGTGGAGCGTGGAACACCAAAACATGGTCATCTTGCCAATGCAGTCCCAGGAAAAGTGGCCAGGATTCATTTCCCGGTTACTGGCCAGTCTTGTCTTCATTCTGCTCTTCCAAAGCAGGGACCAGAGCGTTGTGTGTGACCAACACTTTTTCCGCCTAATTATTTGAACCTTTTGGGCATGGAGAAAGTTATGTTTGGAGAAGACAGCAGCAGGACTGATGGCACTGCTAAAAACAGAAAAGAGGAGAAAATGGAATCCTGGAGGAAATAAAACAAGCTCTGATTTCCTTGTGTGGTGTGGTGCTTTTTAAAATTTGGAACAGAAAGAAAATACCATTAAGCAGCTCATGAGTATTGGGAAAAATTAAAACCCAAGAGACTTCACTACAGACATAGCCTATACAACCAACTAGCCAGATATATTGAAGTCAGGGTATGAAAGTGTATTTTAAACACAATGGAATAAAAGGCAGAGGAAGTAACTGGAAGAGAATGAGAAAGTATTGCCATCTCAATGAAGAGCCTTCATATCAAAGTTCACCAATCACCAATATATCTCAGATCAGGGCCATGGATAAACTTACCATTTGAAATGAAATCGAACTTCTGCATTGGATTCCAAAAGGACTCACCGGGTGGAGTGTGGCACACCAAAATCCTGGCCATCTGGCCAATGCAATCCCAGGAGATATGGCCAGGATTCATGTCCCTTTTACTGGCCAGTCTTGTCTTCTTTATGCTCCTTCAAAGCAGGAAACTTAGTTGGGTGTGACCCAAACACTTTTGCAGAATAATTATTGAGTCCCTGTGGGCATGGAGAACAGTCTGTTTGGAAATGACAGCAACAGGAGAGAAGGCACTGCTAAAAACAGAAAAGAGGAGAACAATGGAATCCTGGAGGAAAGAATCTATGCTCTGATTTCCTTGTGCAGTGTGGTGTTGTGCTTTATAAAAATTGGAACAGAGAGAATACACCATTACACAACTCAGGAGTATGTGGAAAAATTAAAACCCAAGAGACTTCAGTACAGATACAACTTAAACACCCAACTACCAGATATTTTGAAGTCAGGGTATGAAATTGTATATTAAACACAAAGTATGGTCAGTGGGTGGTGGAAAAAATGCAATAACATTTTCTCCTGACCTGGGAGAAATATTCCAACACATGTGGAGTCATGCTGGAGTATAGTGGTTTCCTTTTCCTACCCGACTGCATTAATGTTTTTATTTATTTATTTATTTATAGATTCTGTTAGAAATATATATTAAGGAAAACAAGAATGTGGCCAATTGGAGGTGAAAATTAACAATTAGTCAGATTAGAATGCCAGTATTCTCACACAGAGAAATTGGGAGTATTTAAAATAAAAATAAATCAATTTTAATTCTTTGTTAAGACATACATTTTAAAAGAATAATTTATTCTGTATTTTGGTATATAAATCAATCATTAATTAGGCAAAAAGAATTTTTCCTGGTTTCATATCAATGTTAATTGGAAAGGAAAGTCTTTAACCCTTTTAAATAATAAACTCTGTTAAAATGCTACAACTAGAAGAGTTTCTGTGCAATGCATATTTTACATTAATTTTTGGGCTAGGTTTATTTCCTTATAGTTATTGCAATAATATTAAACTACTTTTACTGGCAGAAAAATGAAGGGAGCTCAAGAAATGTTTCTCACTTATTCTCCGTTCTTGAATAATCACAATTTTAATTCAAAAATTCAGAGGACATCTTTTTACATGACTTCACTATTCTTTACTGCATGTTTACAAAGCTCAGGATTTTTATTTCAAGGAAACCATTCCGATTTTCAAGACATTATTGGGGTGTTGCATATTGTGCAGATTGTGGCGCAGGTGTCCATATACAAATAGCTGATATTTTATAATATTGTAATTTTTGAGAATTGTTGGGAAAAATATTAAAATCATTCTTACCAAGAAACAGATCCACATATACACAAATGAAAACACAGAACCACAGTAAAAATAGCTCCCAGCATCCAAATTTCACTAATGGCTTATGAAGGATGTTGCCAACACCCAGAATTGCAAAAGGGACGTGTAATGTCCACAAGGTGAGAAAGAGTGCCTCAAATATTTGCAAGTTTTCATGTGAATGGGTATGGTTCATAAAATTCAAGGACCTATTGCATCATGCAGTGGGTACCGCCCTCCATTCTGTGCACTAGAGATTACAACCTGTTAATGAAGAAACACAAAGGAAGAGCACTTTAGAGCAATAGGTAATTCCAAGCTTCATATTTGTCACTCCCCACCCTCTTTCTCATAATATATATTTTTAGTGATGCATATCAATCGTTTCTGAACATACATAAGCGTGACACCGAGAGCAGAAATCTCAACCTTAGAAAATATAGGGACAAAACGCCTAGCAGAAGTCTCATACACATATCTCGAGCAAAACATTGAATTGCGATTCGTTTTATAAAAATTGGCCAGAGTATCTTTAAAACATGACTAATGCCTATTATCGATGCCTCAACTTATTTGTACAACCAGACATCTCCACAACTTAAAAAAAAAAAGCTCTTTAATTAAATAATATTAAACCCCTATATTACTTAAACAATGTGTACCATCCCTGGTCCTACATATAATCACAGAAGTGTGCATTCTTCTCTTCAATCATTATTAAATGTTTTCAATAACTCTTTAAGAATTATAATAAATAAAGAGAATACAGAAAATTGAAAAAGTCTTAATGCATGAGTTGACACTGACATGCATATGTGCTTTTCTTACCGTCCTTGAACAACTTTTTCCATTTATCTATCAGTTTTTTTGATAATTCAACCCATAGGGCATCATGTGCACAAAGTGCACATTGCATGGATTTTTTAAAGTTGTTGAAAATTTTATTTTAAAATTATCAACTGAAAAGCATATTTGTTCTAAAGAGAATGTTGACTTGAAAAGGGACTCTAGGTAAGATTAGATTTAATATAATCAGTCATAATAAAATTTTAAGAATGCACTGACATGTGTAAAGGAAAATAATCAGTCTGATTTATGGGAAATAATTTATAACAAAATTTTAATAATTTTATTCCCCATGATATAGTGGATATTTTAATCTCAACTGGTGAAAAAATATTTGTTTAATCATGCAGTTTAATTTGAGGAATTCAATCTTTATAAGTAAAAAATGTCCTCTTTATAAAGGGCTCACACGTCCTTTGACTAAATTACCACACATTACAAGATCTCTTGGAAAAACATCTAATTTCCAAATAGAGATCCTAAGAGCAATGGAATCAAGGGCAGAGGAAAAAATTAGAATATAATAAGAAAGTATTGCCATCTCAATGAAGAGCCTTCATCATCAAAGTTCACCAAACTCCACATATACCCCAGATCAGGGCAATGGATAACCTTTCCATGTAAAATGAAATCGAAGTTCTGCATTGGATTCCAAAAGGGCCAGCAGGGGTAGCATTTTTACAATAAAATCCTGGTCATCCTGCCAATGCAGCCCCATGACTAATGGCCAGGATTTGTTTCCCTATTACTGGCCAGGCTTGTCTTCTTTCTTCTCCTCCAAAGCAAGGACCTGAGCTGGATACAGCACAAACACTTCTACAGGATAATAATTTGGACCCTGGGAGCATGGAAAATGGGCTTTCTGGAAAAGACAGCAGCAGAAGAGAAGGCATTCCGAAAAACAGAAAAGAGGTGAAAAATGGAACCCTGAACAATGGCAACCACCTATACAGTGTGCTCCAGTGCTAGTTAAAAATTAAACAGAAAGAAACCTCCAATAGGCCACACAGGAATATGTGGAAAAATTAAAACTCAAGCATCTTCAATAAAGACACTTCCCTAAAAACAATTATCCAGATATGTTGAAGACAAGGTATGAAAGTGTATTTTAAATATAAAATATAGTCAGTGGCTGGTGGAAAAAAATGCATAAATATTAACTCATGATCTTTCAAAAGTTTAAAACACATGTGGATACATGCTGGGATTAGAGGTTTAACATTTCTGACCGATTGCATAAATGTTTGTTTGTTTTTTAATTTATAGATTCTATTATAAATATATATAAAAGAAAACAAGAATGTGAATAATTAGACATGAAAATTAACAGTAAGTCAGATTAGAATGACAGTGTTCACTCATAGATTAATTGGGAGTATTTAAAATACAAAAAAAAATAAATTTAAGACTTCATTAAATCATATATTTTATATGAATGGTTAATTATAAAATAGGGTATATAAATCAATCTTTACTTAGGCAAAATGAATTTTTCCCCTTCCCTGTCAATGTCAATTGGAAAGGAAAATCTTTAGCCCTTTTAAATAGTAAACCACATAAAAATAAAAGACCACAGATAGAAGAGTTCCTGTGGAATGCATATTTTATATAAAATTTTGGACTACATTTTCTTCCTATTTCTTATTGGAATAATTTTAAACTACTCTAACTGGCAGAAAAATAATGGGAGCACAAGTAATGTTTCTCACTGATTCTCCTTTTTGGAATAATCATAATTTTGAATAGATAATTCAGAGGACCTCTTTTTTCATGACTTCTTGAGTGTTTATTGAATGCTTCAAGGTCCTGGAATTTTTTCAAGGAAACCATTCCTGATTTTCAAGACATTATTGGGCTGTTGCTGATGTCGCAGAGATTGTGTTGCAGGGGTCCATATACAAATAGCTGCTCTTTTGTCATATTGTAATTTTTGAGAAATATTGGGAAAAAAATCCAAATCATTCTTACCAAGAAACATATCCACATAAATACAAATGAAACAAAGAACCAGAGTAAAACTAGCTCCCAGCGTCAAAATTTCTCTTCTGGCTTATGAAGGAACTTGCAAAAGGGACCTGTAAGGTCCCCAAGGTGAGAAAGAGTGGCTTAACTGTTTACAAGATATCACGTAGAAGAGGAATGGTTCATAAAAATCAAGGACCATTTCCCTCAAGCAGAGTCCACGGTCCTCCATTCTATGCATGCTGGATTACTGCCTCCATACTGAAGAAACACAAAAGGAAGTCCACTTTAGAGAAATAGGTAATTCCAAAGGTTCTTATTTGTCTCTCTCCCGCTGCTTTACCTTAATATATATTTTTAGTTATGCATGTCAATCATTCACGAACATATATAAACCTGACACTGAGAGTAGAAATCTCATCATAAGAAAATAAAGGGACATAACACCTAACAGTCGTCCCATACCCAGTTCTCCAGCGGAAACTTGAATTGTGATTCCCTTTTAAAAAATTGGCAAGAACATCTTTAAAACATGACTAATGACTAGTATCCATGGCTTAAATAGATATTCAGTTCCAGACATACCCAAGATTATTTTAAAAAATCTGTTTTATTAATACATATTAAACCAATAGTTTTGTTATCCAATGTGTTCATTCCTTGGTCCTTCATATAATCACAGAGGGGAGCATTCGTCTCTTCAATCATTATTAAACATTTTCAACAGCTCTTTAAGAATTATAATAAATAAAAAGAATCCAGAACAGTAAATAAAATATTATTCAGCTCTCAATCCATTTGTTGACACTGCCATTCAAAGGTGCTTTTCTCAGCATCCTTGAATAACTTTTCCATTTACCTCTCAGTTATCTTAATGACTCCTCCTTTAGTGCATCATGTTGACAAAGTGAAAAATCCATGGCTTTTGTAAAGCTATTGAAAAGACTTTATTTTAAAATTATGAACGGAAATGTATATTAGATTGAAAGAGAATGATGATTTGAAAAGGGATTTTACTTAAGATTAGATTTAATACAATCAATCAAAATAAAGTTTTTAGAAGGCACATGCACATGTTAAGGAAAACAATCAGTCTGATTTTAGGGAAAGAAATTATTAAAAAATTTTAATTATTTTCTTCTCTATGAAATTGTGGAAATTATGCTCACAAGGGGTGAAATAAATTTTTGTTTCATCGTGCAGTTTGCACCGAAGCATTCATTCTTTCTGAGTAAAATATGTCCCCTTTGTAAAGTGCTCACACGTCCTTTGCATAAATTACCAAACATAACAGGATCCCTTGGAAAACCATATTATTTCCAACTAGAGATCCTCAGAGCAATGGAATCAAAGGCAGAGGAAGAAATTAGAATAGAATGAGAAAGTATTGCCATCTCAATGAAGAGCCTTCATTATCAGAGGTCACCAAACACCACATATACCCCAGATCAGGGAAATTGATAACCTTTCCGTGTAAAATGAAATTGAACTTCTGCATTGCATTCCAAAAGGGCTAGCTGGGGTGGAGAGTGGCACACCAAAATCCTGGTCATCTTGCCAATACAGTTCCAGAAACATGCCCAGGAATCATTTCCCTTTTACTGGGCAGTCTTGTCTTCATTCTGCTCTTCCAAAGCAGGGACCATAGCATTGTGTGTCACCAACACTTTTTCAGTCTAATTATTTGGACCTTGTGGGCAAGGAGAAAGGTATGTTTGAAGAAGACAGCAGCAGTACGGATGGCACTGCTAAAAACAGAAAATAGGAGAATAATGGAATCCGGGAGGAAAGAATCCAAGCCCTGATTACTTTGTGTGGTGTGTTGCCGTGCTTTTTAAAATTTGGAACAGAAAGAAAATACCATTGAGCAACTCAGGAGTATCGGGAAAAATTAAAACCCAAGAAACTTCACTACAGACACAGCCTATACAACCAACTAGCCAGATATGTTGAAGTCAGCATATGAAAGTGTATTTTAAACACAGTGGAATCAAAGGCAGAGGAATGAATTAGAAGAGAATGATGAAGTATTGTCATCTCAATGAAGAGCCTTCATTATCAAAGTTCACCAGTCACCAATATATCTCAGATCAGGGCCATGAATAAACTTACCATTAGAAATGAAATCGAACTTCTGCATTGGATTCCAAAAGGACTCGCAGGGGTGGAGTGTGGCACACCAAAATCCTGGTCATCTGTCCAATGCAATCCCAGGAATTATGGCCAGTGTTCGTGTCCTTTTTCCTGGCCAGTCTTGTCTTCTTTCTACTCCTTCAAAGCAGGGACCTTAGGTGGGTGTGACCCAAACAATTTTGCAGAATAATTATTCGGACCTTGGGGGCATGGAGATAGGTCTGTTTGTAAATGACAGCAGCAGGAGTGAAGGTACTGCTAAAACAGAAAAGAGGAGAAAAATCGAATCCTGGAGGAAAGCATCCAAGCTCTGATTTCCTTGTGCAGTGTGGTGCGGTGCTTTTTAAAAATTGGAACAGAGAGAAAACACCATTAGACAACTCAGGAGTATGTAGAAAAATTAAAACTCAAGATAATTCACTGCAGACACAACCTATACAACCAACTAGCCAGATATGTTGTATGAAAGTGTATTTTAAACACAAAACACAAAATATGGTCAGTGGCTGGTGGAAAAAATGCAATAATATTTTCTCCAGAGCTGTGAGAAAGATTCCAACACATGTGGAATCATGCTGGGGTATAGAGGCTTGAATTTCCTGACCGAATGCATTAATTTTTTTTTTATTGATTCTGTTAGAAATATATATAAGGAAAATAAGAATGTGGACAATTGGAGGTGAAAATTAGCAATAAGTCAGATTAGAATGCCAGTGCTCTCTCATAGAGAAATTGGGAGTATTTAAAAAATAAATAAATTTAAGACCTCATTAAAACGTACATTTTAAAAGAATGGTTAATTATATATTATGGTATATACATCAATCTTTAATTAGGAAAAAAGAATTTTTCCTGCTTCCCTGTCAATGTTAATTGGAAAGGAAAGTATTTAGCACTTTTAAATAGTAAACCCTGTTAAAATAAAAGGCTACAAATAGAAGAGTTCCTGTGCAATGCATATTTTACCTTAATTTTTGGGGTAGATTTTATTCCATATAGTTATTGGAATAATTTTAAACTACTTTTACTGGCAGAAAATTAAAGGGAGCACAAGATATGTTTCTCACTTATTCCACTTTCTTGAATAATCACAATTTTAAATCGATAATTCAGACGAACTCTTTTTACATGACTTCACGATTATTTACTGCATGTTTACAAAGCTAAGGATTTTTTTTCAAGGAAACCATTCCTGATTTTCAAGACATTATTGGGCTGTTGCATATTGTGCAGATTGTGATTCAGGTTCCATATACAAATAGCTGCTATTTTATCATATTGTAATTTTTGAGAATTGTTCGGAAAAAAATTAAAATCATTCTTACCAAGAAACAGATCCACATATACACAAATGAAACCAAGGAACTAGAGTAAAAATAGCTCCCAGTGACCAAATTTCCCTTATGCCTTAAGAAGGACCTTGCCAACATCCATAAATGCAAAAGGGAACTGTAAGTTCCACAAGGTTAGAAAGAGTGCCTCAACTGTTTACAAGTTATAATATGGAAAAGGCATCGTTCATAAAAGTCAAAGACCTATTGCATCAAGCAGAGGGTACCGCCCTCCTTTCAATACATGCCAGCTTACAACCTCAGATAATGAAGAAACACAAAGGAAGACCACTTTAGAGAAATAGGTAATTCCAAGCTTCATATTCGTCCCTCCCCACCCTCTTTCTCATAATATATATTTTTAGTAATGCATATCAATCATTTCTGAACATACATAAATCTGACACCGAGAGCAGCAAACTCAACCTTAGAAAATATAGGGGCAAAACACCCAACAGTAGTCTCATACACATATCTCCAGAAGAACCTTGAATTGTGATTTCTTTTTTAAAAATTGGACAGAGCATCTTTAAAACATGACTAATGCCTATTAACCATGGCTAAAATTATGTGTACTATCGCAAACATCCCCACAATTTTTAAAAAAAGGCTCTTTTATTAAATCAAATTAAACCACTATAATACTTATCCAATGCGTACCATCCCTGGTCCTTCATATAATCACAGAGATGTGCATTCTTCTCTTCAATCATTATTAAATGTTTTCAATAGCTCTTTAAGAATTATAAGAAATAAAGAGAATACAGAAAATATAAAACATATTGTTCACCTCTTAATCCATTATTTGACACTGACATGGATATGTGCTTTGCTTGCAGTCCTTGAACAACTTTTTCTGTTTAGCTCTCAGTTTTTTGGATAATTCAACCCATAGTGCATCATGTGGACAAAGTGAACATTGCATGGATTTTTTAAAGCTGTTGAAATTTTTTATTTTAAAATTATAAACTGTAATGCATATTAGTTCCAAAGAGAATGTTGATTTGAAAAGGGACTCTAGGTAAGATTAGATTTAATATAATCAATCATAATAAAATTTTAAGGATGTACTGACACATGTAAAGGAATATAATCAGTCTGACTTATAGGAAATAAATTATAACAAAATTTTAATTATTTTATTCCCCATGATATAGTGGACATCTTAATCTTGACAGGTGAAATAAATATTTGGTTCATCATGCAGTTTACTTTGAGGCATTCAATCTTTCTTGGTAAAAAAAATGTACTCTTTTAAATTGTTCACACGTCCTTTGTGAATAATTACCAGGCATAACAAGATTACTTTGAAAACCATATTATTTCCAAATAGGGATCCTAAGAGCAAGGGAATCAAGGGCAGAGAGAGAAATCAGAACATAATGAGAAAGTATTGCCATGTCAATGAAAAGCCTTCATTATCAAAGATAAAAAAACACCAATATACCCCAGATCAGGGCAATGGATAACCTTTCCGTGTAAAATGAAATTGAGCTTCTGCATTGGATTCCAAAAGGGGTAGCAGTGGTGGTCATCTTGCCAATGCAGTCCCAGAAAAATGGCCAGGATTCATTTCCCTTTTACTGGCCAGTCTTGTCTTCCTTCTGCTCCGTCAAATAGGGACCTTAGATCGGTGTGGCCCAAACCCTTTTGCAGACTAATTATTCAGACTTTTAGGGGCATGGAGAATGCACTGTTTGAAAAAGAGAGCAGTGAGGGATAAGGCACTGCTAAAAACAGTAAAAAGGAGAACAACGGTATCATGGAGGACAGAACCCAAGCTGTGATTTCCTTTTGCCATGTGGGGTGCTGGTTTTTGAAAATTGGAATAGAAAAAAACTCCACTCACCAAATCAGTATTATGTGGGAAAATTAAAACCCAAGAGACTGCACTGCAGACCCAGCCTATAAAAACAACTAGCCAGTTATGTTGAAGTCAGGGTATGAAAGTGCATTTTAAACATAAAGTGTAGTCAGTGGCTGGTGGAAAGAATGCCATAATATTTTCTCATGATTTGTCAGAAAGAATCCGACATGTTTGGAGTCATGTTGGGAATAGAGGTTTGAGAATCCTGACAGACAGCATAAAAGTTGTTTTTTTTTAACTTATAGATTCTGTTATTATTATACCTTAAAAAAACAAGAATTTGTCCCATTGGAGGTGAAAATTAAATCTACGTCAGCTTACAATGACGATATTCTCTCACAGAGTAATCTGGAGAATTTAAAATTGAAAAAAATAAATTTTACACCTTTCTTAAAGTATATATGTTTTTAAAAAATGGTTATTTGTTTGTTTTGCTATAAAAATAAATCCTTACTAAGACAGAAAGAATTTTTCCCCATACACAGTCAGTGATAATTTGAAAGGAAAGATTTTACCCATTAAAAAGAAAACTCTGTAAAAATAAAAGGCATCAAATAGAAGACTTCCTGTGGCATGCATATTAAAATATGCACTTAACTTTTGGTCTAGAGTTTCTTCCTAATAATTATTGGAAAAATATTAAACAACTCTAACTCGAGGAGAAATAATGGGAGGACAAGAAATGCTCCTCACTGATGACTCCTTCTTTGAATAATCACAATTTTAAATCAATAATCCAGAGGACATCATTTTACATGACTTCACAGTTATGTACTGAATGTTTACATCACTTGGAGTTTGGTTTTAAGGAAATATTCCTCATTTTCTGGTCACAATTGGGCTGTTCCTGATGGCAGACAGATTGTCATGCAGTTGTCCATATATGAATACCTGCTTTTTGACATAGTGTAATTTTTAAGAATGTATTGGAAATATTTTCAAAAAATTTTTTGCAAAGAAATAGATCCACATATACAAAAATGAAACCATTGTACTACTGTACAAATAACTTACAGCCTCCAAAATTCTCCTATGGCTCATGAAGGAACATGCCAACACACAGAAAGGAAGAAGGGACGTGTATCGTCCACAAGGTGAGAATGAGTGACTCAAATGTTTCAAGTTATCAGGGTAAAACGAAATGTTCTGAGAGTCAAGGACCAAATTCATCCAGCAGTGGGCACCGTACTCCCTTCTATGCTTGGGAGATTACAATCTTTGATAATGAAGCAACACTAAAGGAAGCTGACTTTAGGGAAATAGGTAATTCAAAAGCTTCATATTTGTTTCTCAACAACCTCTTTAACTTAATATATATTTTTAGTGATGCATATCAATCATACATGAACATACAAAAGGTGAAGCCGAGAGCCAAAATCTCAACCTTCGAAAATTAAGGGACATGAAAACTAACAGTGGTCCAGTATACACATTTCCAGGAGATCGTTTAATTGTGATTCCTTTTTTAAAAATTGGCCAAAGCCTCTTTAAAATATGACTAATGCCTATCATTCATGGCTCAACTCTGTAGTACAATTACAGACATCCCCATGACTTTTAATGCAAGTCTGTTTTATTAATACATAATAAACCACTATCTTACTTATCAAATGCGTACATTCCCTGGTGCGTCATGTATTCACAGAGGTGTGTATTCTTCTCTTCAATCATTATTAAACGTTTTCAACAGCTCTTTAAGAATTAAAATATATAAAGAGAATCCAGAAGCATAAATAAAATATTATTCACCTCTCAATCAATTTGTTGACACTGCCATGCAAAGGTGCTTTTCTCACCATCCTTGAACAAATTTTTCCGTTTACCTCTCAGTTTTTTTGATAACTCATCCCATAGTGCATGATGTGGGCAAAGTGAAAAATTCATGGATGTGTTAATGCTTGTGAAAAGACTTTAATTTACGGACTTAAACGTATATTAGTTTGAAAGAGCATGTTGATTTGAAAAGGGATTTTAGGTAAGATTAGATTTAATATTATCAGTCATAAAAAAATTTAAAAAGGCACAGACACATGTAAAGGAAAATAATCAGTCATATTTAGGGGAAATAAATAATAACAAGTTATTATTATTCTATTCCCTGGGAAATAATGGACCTTATAATCTCTAGGGGTGGAATGAATTTTTGTTTTATCATGCAGTTTATATTGAGGGAATCATTCTTTCTTAGTAAAAAAATGTCCTCTTTGTAAAGTAATGAATTATACTTTGGCTAAATTACCAAACATAAAAAGAACACTTGGAAAACTATATAATTTCCAACTAGAGATCCTAAGAACAATGGAATCAAGGGCAGAGGAAAAAATTAGAATAGAATGAGAAAGGATTGCCACCTCAGTGAAGAGTCTTCAACATAAAAGTCACCAGACACTACGTATATCTCAGATCAGGACAATGGATAACTTTTCCATATAAAATAAAATCGAAATTCTGTATTGGATTCCAAAAGGCTCGCAGGGGTGAAGCGTTTTAACACTAAAATCCTGGTCATCCTGCCATTGCAGTCCCATGACAAATGGGCAGGATTTGTTTCCCTGTTATGAGCCAGGCTTGTATTCTTTCCGCTACTCCAAAGCATAGAACTTAGCTGGATGTGGCAAAAACACTTCTGCAGGATAATAACTTGGACCTTGGGGGCATAGAAGAATGGTCTGTTTGGAAAAGACAGCAGCAAGAGAGCAGGCATTGCTAAAAACAGAAAAGTGGTGACCAATGGAATCCTGAACAATGGCCACCAAGTGCTGATTCATCTGTACAGTGTGCTGTAGTGTTGGTTGAAAATTAAAATAGAATAAACCTCCAATAGGCAACACAGGTGTATGTGGAAATATTAAAACTCAAACGTCTTCAATAAAGACACTTCCCATAAAAATAACTATCCAGATATATTGAACGAAGGGTATGAAAGTATATTTTAAACATAAAATATAGTCAGTGGCTAGTGGATAAAAATACAAAAATATTTACTCATGATCTTTCAGAAAGTTTAAAACACATGTGGAGTCATGCTGGGAATAGAGGTTTGACAATCCTGACCGACTGCATAAGTGTTTGTTTGTTTTTTAATTTACAGATTCTATGATAAATATATATTAAGGAAAACAAGAATGTGACCAATTGGACGTGAAAATTAGCAATAAGTCAGAATAGAATGGCAGTGTTCTCTCATAGAATAATTGGAAGTATTTAAAATTAAAAAAAGTAAATTTAAGTCTTCATTAAAATATACATTTTAAAAGAATGGTTAATTATATGTTATGGTATATAAATCAATCTTTACTTAGGCAAGAAGAATTTCCCCCCTACCCTGTCAATGTTAATTGGAAAGGAATGTCTTTAGCCCTTTTAAATAGTCAACTTTGTAAAAATAAAAGACGACAGATAGAAGAGTTCCTGTGGAATGCATATATTACTTAAAATTTTGGACTACATATTCTTCCTATTATTTATTGGAATAATTTTAAAGAACTCTAACTGGCAGAAAAACAATGGGAGCACAAGAAATGTTTCTCACTGATTTTCCTTTTTTGGAATAATCACAATTTTGAATCGATAATTCAAAGGACCTCTTTTTACATGACTTCATGGGTGTTTATTGAATGTTTACAAGGTCCTGGATTTTTTTTCAAGGAAAACATTCCTGATTTTCAAGACATTATTGGGCTGTTGCTGATAGTGCAGAGATTGTGATGCAGGTGTCCATATACAAATAGCTGCTCTTTGTCATATTTTAATTTTTGAGAATAATTGGGTAAAAAATCAAAATCATTCTTAGCAAGAAACATATCCACATATACACAAATGAAACCAAGGAACTAGAGTAAAACTAGCTGCCAGTGTCCAAATTTCTCTTCTCGCTTATGAAAGACATTGCCAACACCCAAAAATGCAAAAGGGACCTGTAAATTCCCCAAGGTGAGAAAGAGTGACTCAACTGTATACAAGATATCATGTAGCAGAGGAATGGTTCATAAAAATCAATGTTCAAATTCCTTCCCCTGCCCTTGATTCCACTGCACTTAGGATCTCTAATTGGAAATATTTATGGTTTTCCAAGAGATCTTGTTATGTGTGGTAATTTAGGCAAAGGACGTGTGAGCACTTTACAAAGAAGAAATATTTTGCTTAGAAAATATGAATGCCTCAATGTAAACTGCACGATTAAACAAATACTTATTTCATCGGTCAAGAATAAAGTGTCCACTCTAGGCACACCAGATTTCAGCCTCCATACTGAAGAAACACAAAGGAAATCCACTTTAGAGAAACAGGTAATTCCAAAGGTTCATATTTGTCTCTCTCCCCCTGTTTTCTCTTAATATATATTTTTAGTGATTCATGTCAATCATACATGCACATATACAAACCTGTCACTGAGAGAAGAAATCTCATCACAAGAAAATAAAGGGGCACAACACCTAACAGTTTTCACATACACACATCTACAGCAGAACCTTGAATTGTGATTCCCTTTTAAAAAATTGTCAAGAACATCTTTAAAACATGACTAATGACTAGTATCCATGGCTGAACTGGGTGTACAGTTCCAGACATAGCCACGATTATTAAAATCAAATCTGTTTTATTAATACATATTAAACCACTATCTTTCTTAACCACTGTGTACATTCCCTGGTCCTTCATATAATCACAGTGGTGCGCATTCTTCTCTTCAATCTTTACTAAACGTTTTCAACAGCTCTTTAAGAATTAAAATAAGTTAAGAGAATCCAGAACAATAAATAAAATATTATTCAGCTCTCAATCCATTTGTTGACACTGCCATGCAAATGTGCATTTTGTAGCATCCTTGAACAACTTTTTCCGTTTCTCTCTCAGTTATCTTCTTAATTCATCACATAGTGCACCATGTGGACAAAGTGAAAAATGAATTGCTTTATTAAAACTAATGAAAAGACTTTATTTTAAAATTATGAATAGAAATGTATATTAGATTGAAAGAGAATGTTTATTTGAAAAGGGATTTTAGGTAAAATTAGATTTAATATAATCAGTCTTAATAATGTTTTAATGAGGTACAGGCATATGTAAAGGAAAATAATCAGTCTGATTTTAGGGAAATAAATTATTAAAAATTTTTAATTATTTTATTCCCCATGAAATTGTGGAAATTATAATTTCAAGGGGTGAAAGAAATTTTTGTTTCATCGTGCAGTTTGCATTGAGTCATTCATTTATTCTGAGTGATAAACATCCCCTTTGTAAAGTGCTCAAACGTCCTTTCCCTAAATTACCAAACATAACAGGATCCCTTGAAAACCATATTATTTCCAACTAGAGATACTCAGAGCAATGGAATCAAAGGCAGAGGAAGAAATTAGAATAGAAAGAAAAAGTATTGCTATCTCAATGAATAGCCTTCATTATTAACGGCCACCAAACACCACATATATAGTACACCAGGGCAATGGGAAACCTTTGCATGTAAAATAAAATCGTACTTCAACAATGGATTCCAAAAGGGTTCACAGGGGGGGAGTGTGGCACACTAAATTCTTGGTCATCCTGCCAATGCAGTCCCAATAAATGGACAGGATTCATTTTCCAGTTACTGGCCAGGCTTTCCTTCGTTCTGCTCTTCCAAAGCAGGCACCATATCATTGTGTGTCACCAACACATTTTCAGCCTAATTATTTGGACCTTGTGGGCAGGGAGAAAGGGATGTTTGGAGAAGACAGCAGCAGGAGAGATGGCACTGCTAAAACCAGAAAAGAGGAGAACAATGGAATCCTGGAGGAAAGAATCCAAACTTGGATTTCCTTGTCCAGTGTGGTATGGGGCTTCTTTGAAAATTGTGAAAGAAAGAAAATTCCTTTAGCCACCTCAGGAGTATGTGGAAAAAATTAAATCACAATAATCTTTGAAACAGACACTGCCAATGCCACCAACTAGTCAGATATGTTGAAGAAGTGTATGAAAGTGAATTTTAAACATAAAGTATGGTCAGTGGCTAGTGGAAAAATGCCATAATATTTCCTCATGATCTGTCAGAAAGATTCCAACACATGTGGTGTCATACTGGGGGATAGAGGTTTGAGTATCCTGACTGACTGTGTAAAAATGTTTTTTTGTTTTTTTTTTTAATTTATAGATTCTGTTAGAAATATATATTAAGGAAATCAAGATTTTGTTCAATTGGAGTTGAAATCTAGGTATAGATCTGATTAGAATGACGGTGTTCTTTCATAGACTAATTTGGAGTATTTAAAATAAAAAATGAATAAATTTTAAATCTTCATTAAAACAAACGTTTAAAGAATGGTCATTTATATATTTTGGTATATAAATCGACCTGTACATAGGAAATAAGAATTTTTCACCATACCCTGTCAATGTTAATTGGAAAGGAATGACTTTTGGCCTTTTAAAGAGTAAACTCTCTTAATAAAATGCTACAGATAGAGAGCTCTTGTGGAATGCATATTTTACCTTAATTTTTTGACTGCATTTGCTTCCTGATAATTATTGGAATTATATTACACTACTTTAAATGGCAGAAAGGTAATGGGAGCACAAGTTATGTTTCTCACTGATTATTCATTTTGAATAACCACAATTTTAAATCGATAATTCAGAGGACATCTTTTTACATGACCTCAGGATTCTTTACTGAATGTTTAGCAGGCTCTGCATTTTTTTTTCAAGGAACCCATTGCTGATTTTCTGGACATCATTGGGCTGCTGTCCATGGAGCAGAGATTGTGACTCAGGTTTCTATAGTCAAATACCTGGTCTTTTGACATATTTTAATTTTGGATAAATATAGTATAAGAAAAAATCAAAATCATTGCTACAAAGAAACAGATCTACACATAAGAATTGAAACCAAGGAACTACAGTACATCTATCTCCGAGCCTCCAAAAGACTCCTATGGCTTATGAAGTACGTTGCCAACACCCAGAAGTGCAAAAGGAAACTCTAAGTTATACAAGGTGAGAAAGAGTGCCTCAATTGTTTACAAGTTATCATGTGGAAGAGGAATAGTTCATAAAATTCAAAGACCTATTGCATCAAGCAGACGGTACCACCGTCCATTCTATGCATGCCAGATTACAACCTCTGATAATGAAGAAACAAAAGGAAGACCACTTTAGAGAAATAGGTAATTCCAAGGTTCTTATTTGTCCCATCACACCCTCTTTCTCATAATATATATTTTTAGTGATGCATATCAATCGTTGCTGAACATACATAAACCTGAAACTGGGAGCAGAAACATCAACCTTAGAAAATATAGGGGCAAAACACCCAACAGTAGTCTCATACACATATCCCCAGCAGAACCTTCAATTGTGATTTCTTTTTTAAAAATTGGGCAGAGCATCTTTAAAACATGACTAATCCCTATTATCCATGGCTCAAATTATGTGTACAATCACAGACATTCCCACAATTAAAAAACAAGGCTTTTTATTAAATCAAATTAAACCACTATAATAATTATCCAATGTGTACCATCGCTGGTCCTTCGTATAATCACAGAGGTGTGCATCCTTCTCTTTAATCATTATTAAATGATTTCAATAGCTCTTTAAGTATTATAGGAAATAAAGAAAATACAGAAAATATAAAACATATTAATCACTTCTTAATCCATTATTTGACACTGACATGGATATGTGCTTTGCTTGCCATCCTAGAACAACTTTTTCTGTTTATCTCTCAGTTTTTTTGATAGTTCAACCCATAGTGCATTATGTGGACAAAGTAAACATTGCATGGATTTTTTAAAGCTGTTGAAAATTTTTATTTTAAAATTATGAACTGAAACGCATGTTAGTTCCAAAGAGAATGTTGATTTGAAAAGGGACTCTAGATAAGATTAGATTTCATATAATCAATCATAATAAAATTTTAAGAATGCACTGACACATGTAAAGGAAAATAATCAGTCTGATTTATGGGAAATAAATTATAACAAAATTTTAATTATTTTATTCCCTGTGATATAGTGGACATTTTAATCTTGACAGGTGAAATAAATATTTGTTTCATTGTGCAGTTTACTTTGAGGCATTCAATCTTTCTAAATAAAAAATGTTCTCTTTGTAAAGTGCTCACACGTCCTTTGTGAAAAATTACCAGACATAACAAGATTTCTTTGAAAACCATATTATTTCCAAATAGGGATCCTAAGAACAAAGGAATCAAGGTCACTGGAAGAATTCAGAATATAATGAGAAAGTATTGCCATCTCAATGAAATGCCTTCATTATCAAAGGTCACCAATTACCACATCTACCCCAGATCAGGGCAATGGATAAACTTTTCGTGTAAAATGAAATCAAAATTCTGCATTGGATTCCAAAAGGGCTAGCAGTGGTGGTGCATGGCACACCAAAATTCTGGTCATCTTTCCAATGCAGTCCCAGAAAAATGGCCAGGATTCATTTCCCTTTTACTTGCCAGTTTTGTCTTCCTTTCTGCTCCTTCAAAGCAGGGAACTTCGTTGGGTGTGGCCCAAACCATTTTGCAGACTAATTATTCAGAATTTGGGGGCATGGAGAATGTACTGTTTGAAAAAGTGTGCAGCAAGAGATAAGGCACTGATAAAAACAGTAAAGAGGAGAACTACGGAATCATGGAGGACAGAACCCAAGCTGTGATTTCCTTGTGCCTTGTGGTGCCTTGTGGTGTGCTGCTTTTTGAAAATTGGAACAGAAAGAAAATTCCACTCACCAACTCAGGATTATTTGGGAAATATTAAGTCCCGAGACTGCACTATAGACCCAGCCTATACAACCAAATGTTGAAGTCAGGGAAATAAATTGCATTTGAATCATCAAGTGTGGTCAGTGGCTGCTGGAACAATGCCATAATATTTTCTCATGATGTGTCCGAAAGAATCTGACATGTGGGGAGTCATTCTGATAATAGAGTTTTTTTTAACTTATAGATTCTGCTATATTTATACCTTAAAAAAACAAGCATGTGTCCCATTGGAGTTGAAAATTAACTCTACGTCAGCTTACAGTGACGATATTCTCTCATAGAGCAATTTGGAGAATTTAAAATTGAAAAAGAAATTTTAAGTCTTGTTAAAGCATTCATGTTAAAAAATGGTTAATTATTTATTTTGCTATATAAATAAATCCTTACTTAGGCAGAAAGAATTTTTCCCCATACCCTGTGTTAATTTGAAAGGAAAGAATTACCCGGTTAAATAGAAAACTCTGTAAAAATAAAAGGCTTCAAATAGAAGATTTCCTGTGTCATGCATATTTTATCTTAAATTTTGGACTACAGTTTCTTCCTAATAATTATTGGAATAATATTAAACTACTCTAACTCGCAGAAAAATAATGGGGTGACAAGAAATGCTTCTCACTGATGACTCCTTTTTTGAATAATCACAATTTTAAATCAATAATACAGAGGACATCATTTTACATGACTTCAAAATTCTGTCCTGAATGTTTACATAACTCAGGGTTTTGTTTCAAGGAAACATTCCTGAATTTCTGGACACAAATGGGCTGTTCCAGATGGCAGAGATATTGTGATACATGTGTCCATATATGAATACCTGCTTTTTGACATGTTGTAATTTTTGAGAATGTATAGGAAACATTTTCAAAAAAATTTTTTTCAAAGAAACAGATTGACATATACATAAATGAAACCAGTGAACGACTGTACAAATAACTTACAGCCTCCAAAACTCTCCTATGGCTTATGAATGAACATGCGAAAACACAGAAAGGAAAAAGTGATAAGTATGGTCTACAAGGTGAGAAATAGTGACTCAAATGTTTTCAAGTTATGAGATTAAGCAAAAGTTTCTCAAAGTCAAGGACCAAATAATTCCAGCAGAGGGCACCACATTCCCTTCTATGCTTGGGAGAGGACAATCTTCGATAATGAAGCAACATAAGGAAGCTGATTTAGGTAAATAGGTAATGCAAAACTTCATATTTGTTTCTCCACACCCTCTTTCACTTAATATATATTTTTAGTAATGCATATCAATCATACATGAACATACAAAACTGAAGACAAGAGCCAAAATCTCAACCTTAGAAAATTAAGGGGCATGAAAACTAACAGTGGTCCAGTACACACATCTCCAGGAGATTGTTGAATTGTGATTTCTTTTTTAAAAATTGGCCAAAGCATCCTTAAAATATGACTAATGCCTATTATTCAGGGCTCAAATCAGGTGTACAATTTCAGACATCCCCACGACTTTTAAAACAAGTCTGTTTTATTAACACTTATTAAACAACAGTCTTCCTTATCAAATGCATACATTCCCTGGTGCATCATATATTCACAAAGGTGTGCATTCTTTTCTTCAATCATCATTAAACTTTTTCAACAGCTCTTTAAGAAATAAAATGAAAAAAGAGAATCCAGAAGAATAAATAAAATATTATTCACTTCTCAATCCATTTGTTGACACCGCCATGCAAAGGTGCTTTTCTCACCATCCTTGAACAAATTTTTCCATTTATCTCTCAGATTTTTGATAACTCATCCCATAATGCATGAGGTGGGCAAAATGAACAATGGATGGCTGTGTTAAAGCTTTTGAAAGGACTTTAAATTATGGACTGAAACGTATATATGATTGAAAGAGAATGTTGATTTGAAAAGGGATTTTAGGTAAGATTAGATTTAATATGATCAGGCATAATAAAGATTTAAGAAGGCACAGACTCATGTAAAGGAAAATAATCATTCATATTTAGGGGAAATAAATAATAACAAAATTTTAATTATTCTATTCCCAGGGAAATAGTGGACATTGCAATTTCTAGCCGTGAAAAAAATTTTTGTTTTATCATGCAGTTTACTTTGAAGGATTCATTCGTTCTTAGTATAAAATATCCTCTTTGTAAAGTGCTGTCTTATACTTTGGCTAAATTACCACACATAACAAGAACACTTGGAAAACCATATAATTTCCAATTAGAGATCCTAAGAACAATGGAATCTAGGGCAGAGGAAAAAATTATAATAGAATGAGAAAGGATTGCAACCTCAGTGAAGAGTCTTCATTATAAAAGGTCACCAGACACCACTTATATCTCAGATCAGGTCAATGGATAACCTTTCCATGTAAAATGAAATTTAATTTAAAAGTATTCTAACTGGCAGAAAAATAATGGGAGCACAAGAAATGTTTCTCACTGATTCTCCTTTTTGGAATAATCACAATTTTGAATCGATAATTCAGAGGACTTCTTTTTACATGACTTCATGAGTGTTTATTGAATGTTTACAAGGTCCTGGATGTTTTTTCAAGGAAACCATTCTTGATTTTCAAGATATTATTGGGCTGTTGCTGATGGTGCAGAAATTGTGATGCAGGTGTCCATATACAAATAGCTGCTCTTTGTCATATTGTAATTTTTGAGTATTATTGGGGAAAAAATCAAAATCATTCTTACCATGAAACAGATCCACATATACACAAATGAAACCAAGGAACTAGGGTAAAATTAGCTCCCAGCGTTCAAAGTTCTTTTCTGGCTTATGAAGGACCTTCCCATCACCCAGAAATGCAAAAGGGACGTGTAAAGTCCCCAAGGTGAGAAAGACTGACTCAATTCTATACAAGATATCATGTAGCACAGGAATATTTCATAAAAATCAATGTTCTAATTCCTTCCTCTGCCCTTGATTCCATTGCTCTTAGGATCTCTATTTTGAAATAATATGGTTTTCCAAGAGATCTTGTCATGTGTGGTAAAATAAACAAAGGACATGTGAGCACTTTACAAAGAGGATATTTTTTACTTAGAAAGAATGAATGCTTCAAAGTAAACTGCAAGATTATACAAATATTTATTTCACTGGTCAAAAATAAATGTCCACTCTATGCATGCCAGATTACAGCCTCCATACTGAAGAAACACAAAAGGAAGTCCAATTTACAAAAATAGGTAATTGCAAAGCTTCATATTTTTCTCTCTCCCCCTGCTTTCCATTAATATATATTTTTAGTGATGCATGACAATCATACATGAACATATATAAACCTGACACCGAGAGTAGAACTCTCATCATAAGAAAATAAAGGGGAATAACACCTAACAGTCGTCCATACACACATCTCCAGCGGAACCTTGAATTGTGATTCTGTTTTAAAAAATTGGCAAGAACATCTTTAAAACATTACTAATGCCTAGTATCCATGGCTTAACACTTTGTACAATTCCAGACATACCCATGGTTATTAAAAGAAATCTGTTTTATTAATACATATTAAACCACTATCTTTCTTATCCAATGTGTACACACCTGGTCCTTCATATAATCACAGTGGTGAGCATTCTTCTCTTCAATCATTACTAAACGTTTTCAACAGATCTTTAAGAATTATAATAAATAAACAGAATCCTGAACAGTAAATAAAATATTTTTCAGCTCTCAATCCATTTGTTGACACTGCCATGCAAAGGGGCTTTTCTCAACGTCCTTGAAAAACTTTTCTGTTTCTCTCTCAGTTATCTTAATAACTCATTCCATAGTGCATCATATGGACAAAGTGGAAAATGCATGGCTTTTTTAAAGCTATTTAAAAGACTTTATTTTAAAATTATGAACAGAAATGTATATTAGATTGAAAGAGAATGTTGATCTGAAAAGGGATTTTAGGTAAAATTAAATTTAAGAAGGCACAGGCACAAGTAAAGGAAAATAATCAGTCTGATTTTAGGGAAATAAATTATTAAAATTTTTAAATTATTTTATTCCCCATGGTATTGTGGAAATTATAATCTCAAGGGGTGAAATACATTTTTGTTTCATCGTGCAGTTTGCATTGAGGCATTAATTCTTTCAAAGAAAAAACCCTCCCCTTTGTAAAGTGCTCACACTTCCTTTACCTAAAGTACCAAACATAACAGGATCCCTTGAAAAACCACATTATTTCCAACTAGAGATATGTGAGTAATGGAATCAAAGGCAGTGAAAGAAATTAGAATATAATGAGAAAGTATTGCCATCTCAATGAAGAGCCTTCATTATCAAAGGCCACCAAATACCACATATATTCTACATCAGGGCAACGGAAAACGTTTGCATGTAAAATAAAATCGTACTTCAGCAATGGATTCCAAATGATTTGCAGGGGTTAGTGTGGCACACCAAATTCCTGGTCATCCTGCCAATGCAGTCCCAGGAACAATGGACAGGATTCATTTCCCGGTTACTGGCCAGTCTTGTCTTCTTTCTGCTCTTCCAAAGCAGGGACCATAGCGTTGTGTGTCACCAACACTTTTTTAGACTAATTATTTGGACGTTGTGGGCAGGGAGAAAGGAAGGTTTGGAGAAGTCAGCAGCAGGAGAGATGGCACTGCTAAAAACAGAAAAGAGGAGAACAGTGGAATCCTGTAGGAAAGAATTCAAACTCAGATTTCCTGGTGCAGTGTGGTATGGGGCTTCTTTGAAAATTGTGAAAAAAGAAAAATCCTCTAGACACCTCAGGAGAATGTGGAAAAAATTAAATCACAAGAATCTTCAATTCAGACACAGCCAATACCAGCAACTAACCAGATATGTTGAAGAAGTGTATGAAAGTGAATTTTAAACATTAAGTATGGTCAGTGGCTAGTGGCAAAATGCCATAATATTTTCTCATGATCTGTCAGAAAGATTCCAACACATGTGGTGTCATAACGGGGCATAGAGATTTGAGTAACCTGACTGACTGTTTAAAACTTGGTTTTTTTTTCATTTATAGATTCTGTTAGAAACATATATTAAGGAAAACTAATGTGTCCAATTGGAGGTGAAAACTAGATATAACTCTGACAAAAATGATGGTGATCTCTCATAGACTATTTTGGAATATTTAAAATTAAAAAAACTAAATTTTATGTCTTCTTTTAAACAAACATTTTAAAGAATGGTTATTTATATATTTTGGTATATAAAATGACCTGTACATAGGAAATAAGGATTTTTCCCCAAACCCTGTCAATGTTAATTGGAAAGGAAAGACTTTAGCCCTTTTAAAGTGTAATCTGTAAAATAAAATGCTACAAATAGAGAGCTCCTGTGGATTGCATATTTTACCTTATTTTTTGACTAGATTTTCTTCCTAATAGTTATTGGAATAATATTTCACTACTCTAAATGGCAGAAAAATAATGGGAGCACAAGAAATGTTTCTCACTGATTCTTCGTTTTGAATAACCATAATTTTAAATCGATAATTCAGAGGACCTCTTTTTACATGACCTCAGGATTCATTACTGAATGTTTTGTAGGCTCTGCATTTTTTTTCAAGGAACCCATTGCTGATTTCTGGACATCATTGGGCTGTTGTCCTTGGAGCAGAAATTGTAATGCAGGTGTCTATAGACAAATACCTGGATTTTTGACATATTTTAATTTTTGATAAATGTATTGGAAGAAAAAATCAAAATTATTCTTACATAGAAACAGATTTACACATAATAATTGAAACCAATGAACTACAGTACAAGTACCTCCCAGTCTCCAAATGACTCCTATGGCTTATGAAGGACCTTGCCAACACCTAGAAGTGCAAAATGGATGTGTAAGGTCCACAAGGTGAGAAAGAGTGCCTCAACTGTTTACAAGTTATCATGTGGAAGAGGAATGATTTATAAAAGTCAAGAACCTATTACATCAAGCAGGGGGTACCGCCCTCTATTCTATGCATGCCAGATTACAATCTCTGATTATGATGAAACACAAAGGAAGACCACTTTAGAGAAATAGGTAATTCCAAGCTTCATATTTGTCCCTCCCCACACTCTTTCTCATAATATACATTTTTAGTGATGCATATCAATCGTTTCTGAACATACATAAACCTGAAACCCAGAGCAGAATTCTCAACCTTAGAAAATATAGGGGCAAAACACCTAAGTTTAGTCTCACACACATATCTCCAGCAGAACCTTGAATTGTGATTTCTTTTTTAAAATTGGCCAGAGCATCTTTACAACATGACTAATGCCTATTATCATTGGCTCAATTATGTGTACAATCCCAGACATCCCCACAATAAAAAAATAGGCTGTTTTATTAAATAAAATTAAACCACTATAATACTCATCCAATGTGTACCATCCCTGGTCCTTCGGATAATCACAGAGGTGTGCATTCTTCTCTTCAATCATTATTAAATGTTTTCATTAGCTCTATAAGAATTATAGGAAATAAAGAGAATACAGAAAATAAAAAACTTACTATTCACCTCTTCATCCATTTGTTGACTCTGACATTGATATGTGCTTTGCTTGCCATCCTTGAACAAATTTTTCTGTTTATCTCTCAGTTTTTTTGATAATTCAACCTATAGTGCATCATGTGGACGAAGTGAACATTGCATGGATTTTTTAAAGCTGTTGTAAATTTTTGTTTTAAAATTATGACCTGAAACACATATTTTTCCCAAAGAGAATGTTGATTTGAAAAGGGACTCTAGGTAAGATTAGATTTAATATAATCAATCACAATAAAATTTTAAGAATGCACTGAAAAATGTAAAGGAAAATAATCAGTTTCATTTATGGGAAATAAATTATAACAAAATTTTAATTATTATATTCCCCATGTTATAGTGGACTTTTTAGTCTTGACCGGTGAAATAAATATTTGTTTCATTGCACAGTTTACTTTGAGGCATTCAATCATTCTAAGTAAAAAATGTCGTCTTTATAAAGTGCTCTCACGTCCTTGGACTAAATAACCACACATAACAAGATCTCTTTGAAAACTATATTATTTCCAAATAGGGATCCTAAGAGCAAGGTATCAAGGGCAGAGGAAGAAATTAAAACATAATGAGAATGTATTGCCATCTCAATGAAGAGCCTTCATTATCAAAGGCCACCAAACACCACATATACCCCAGATCAGGGCAGTGGATAAACTTTCCCTGTAAAATGAAATCAAACTTCTGCATTGGGTTCCAAAAGGGCTAGCAGGGGTGGAGCGTGACAAACCAAAATCCAGGTCATCTTGCCAATGCAGTCCCAGAAAAATGGCCAGGATTCATTTCCCTTTTACTGGCCAATCTTGTGTTCTTTCTCATCCTTCAAGGCAGGGACCTTAATTGGGTGTAGTCCAAACCTTTTGCAGACTAATTATACAGACTTTGGTGGCATGGAGAATGCACTGTTTGAAAAAGAGTGCGGCAAGAGATAAGGCGCTGCTAAAAACAGTAAAGAGGAGAAGAACGGAATCATGGAGGACAGAATCAAAGCTGTGATTTCTTTGTGCAGTGTCATGTGCTGCTTTTTGAAAATTGGAACAGAAAGAAAACTCCACTCAACAACTCAGGATTATGTGTGAAAAATTAAAAGCCAAGAGACTGCACTAAAGACACAGCCTATACAACCAACTAGCCAGTTATGTTGAAGTCAGGGTATGAATGTGCATTTTAAATATAAAGTGTAAAGTGGCTGTTGGAAAAAATGCCATGATATTTTCTCATGATCTGTCAGAAAGAATCCGACATGTGTGGAGTCATGTTGGGAATAGAGGTTTGAGAATCCTGAGCGAGAGCATAAAAGTTTTTTTTTTTTTTAACTTATAGTTTCTGTTATAATTATATCTTAAAAAACAAGAATGTGTCCCATTGGAGGTGAAAATTAACTCTACATCAGCTTACAATGACGATATTCTCTCAGAGCAATTCGTAGAATTTAAAATTGAAAAAAGAAATTTTAAGACTTCGTTAAATATACATGTTAAAAAAATGGTTAATTATTTGTTTTGCTATAAAAATAAATCCTGACTTAGGCTGAAAGAATTTATCCCCATACCCTGCCAGTGTTAATTTGAAAGGAAAGATATTAGACCGTAAATTAGAAAACTCTGGATAAATAAAAGGCTTCGAATAAAAGAGTTCCTGTGGCATGCATATTTTACCTTAACTTTTGGACCAGAGTTTCTTCCTACTAATTATTGGAATAATATTAAACAACACTCACTAGAGGAAAAATAATGGGAGGACACGAAATGCTTCTCACTGATGACTCATTTTTTGAATAATCACAATTTTAAATCAATAACCCAGAAGATGTCATTTTACATGACTTCCAATTCTGTACTGAATGTTTACATCACTCGGGGTTTTCTTTCAAGGAAATATTCCTGATTTTCTAGACACAATTGTGCTGTTCCTGATGGCAGAGAGATTGTGATGCAGATGTACATATATGAATACCTGCTTTTTGACATATTGTAATTTTTGGGAATGTATTGGAAACATATTCAAAAAAATTTTTGCATAGAAACAGATGGACATATACAAATATGGAACAATTGAACTACTGTACAAATAACTTAGAGCCTCCAAAATTCTCCTATGTTTTATGAAGGACCACGCCAACACACAGAAAGGAAAAAGTGACGTGTATGGTCCACAAGGTGAGAAAGAGTGCCTCAACTGTTTACAAGTTATCAGTGTAAGATGAAAGGTTCTGAAAGTCAAGGACCAAATTCATCCAGCAGAGGGCACCGTACTCCCTTCTATGCTTGGGTGATTACAGTCTTTGATAATGAAGCAACACTAAAGGAAGTTGACTTTAGGGAAATAGATAATTCAAAAGCTTCATATTTGTTTCTCCGCACCCACTTTCACTTAATATATATTTTAGTGATGCATATCAATCATTCATGAACATACAAATGCTGAAGGCGAGCCAAAATCTCAACCTTAGAAAATTAAGGGGCCTGAAAACTAACAGTGGTCCAGTACACACATCTCCAAGAGATCGATAAATTTGATTCCTTTTTTAAAAATTTGCCAAAGCAACATTAAATTATGACTAATGCCTATTATTCATGGCTCATCTCGGGTGTACAATTTCAGACATCTCCACGACTTTTAAAACAAGTCTGTTTTATTAATCCATATTAGACCAGTATCTTACTCATCACATGCACACATTACCTTGTGCTTCATAGATTCAAAGACGTGTGCATTCTTCTCTTCAATCATTATTAAACATTTTCAAAAGCTCTTTAAGTATTAAAATAAATAAAGAGAATCCAGAAGCATCAAAAAAATATTATTCATGGGGTCGGATGTGGCTCAACTGGTTGGGCGTCCGTCTCCCATATGGAGGGAACCGGGTTCGATCCCCAGGACCTCCCAGTCAAATAAATAAATAAATAAATAAATAAACTTTATTCACCTCTCAATCCATTTGTTGACACTGCCATGAAAAGCTGCTTTTCTCACCATCCTTGAATAATTTTTCCATTTATCTATCAGGTTTATTGATAACTCTTGTCAGAGTGCATGATGTGGGCAAAGTGAACAATGCATGGCTGTGTTAAAGCTTTTGAAAGGACTTTAAATTATGGACTGAAAAGTATATTAGATTGAAAGAGAATGTTGATTTGAAAAGGGATTTTAAGTAAGATTAGATTTAATATGATCAGTCATAATAAAGATTTAAGAAGGCACAGAGACATGGAAAGGAAAGTAATCAGTCTTATTTAGGGGAAATAAATAATAACAAAATTTTAATTATTCTATTCCTCGGGAAATAGTGGACCTTATAATCTCTTTTGTTTTATCATGCAATTAACATTGAGGATTCATTATTTCCTAGTAAAAAATGTCCTCTTTGTAAAGTGCTCACTTATACTTTGGCTAAATTACCACACATAACAAGATCACTCGGAAAGCTATATAATTTCATACAAGAGGTCTAAGAGCAATGGAATCAAGGGCAGGGGAAAAAATTAGAATAAAATGAGAATGGTTTGCCACCTCAGAGAAGAGTCTTCATTATAAAAGGTCACCAGACACCACGTACACTGTAGATCAGGGCAATGGATAAAAATTCCATGTAAAATGAAATGAAACATCTGCATTGGATTCCAAAAGGGCTCACAGGGGTGGAGCATTTTAACACTAAAATCCTGGTCATCCTGCCAATGCAGTCCCTTGACAAGTGGCCATGATTTGTTTCCTGTTACTGGCCAGGCTTGTCTTATTTCTGCTCCTCCAATGTAGGCAACTTACCTGGATGCAGCAAAAACACTTCTGCAGGATAATAATTTGGACCTTGGGGCCATGGAAGAATGAGCTGTTGGGAAAAGACTGCAGCAGGAGAGAAGGCATTTTTAAAATCAGAAAAGAGGTGAACAATGGAATCCTGAACAATTACAACCAAGTGCTGATTCATCTGTACAGTGTGCTGGAGTGCTGGTTGAAAATTAAAATAGAAAGAAACCTCCAATAGGCAACACAGGAGTATGTGGAAAAATTTAAACTCAAGCGTCTTCAATAAAGACACTCCCCATAAAATCATCTGTCCACATATGTTGAAGTCAGGGTATGAAAGTATATTTTAAACATAAAATATAGTCAGTGGCTGGTGGAAAAATAAACAAAAATATTTACTCATGATCTTTCAGAATGTTTAAAACACATGTGGAGTCATACTGGGAATAGAGGTTTGACAATTTTGACTGACTGCATAAATGTTAGATTTTTTTAAATTTATAGATTCTATTATAAATATAAATTAAGGAAAACAATAATGTGACCAATTGGACGTGAAAATTAGCCATAAGTCAGAATAGAATGATGTTGCTTTCTCAAAGAGCAATTGGGAGATTTTAAATTAAAAAAAAATGAATTTAAGACTTCATTAAAAATACATTTTAAAAGAATGGTTAATTATATGTTATGGTATATAAATCAATATTTTCTTAGGCAAAATGAATTTTTCCCCTACTTTGTCAATATCAATTGGAAAGGAAAGTATTTAGCCCTTTTTTAAAAAATTTTTTTAGCCATTTTAAATAGTAAACTCTATAAAAATAAAAGAACACAGATAGAAGAGATCCTGTGGAATGCATATTTTACATAAAATTTTGGACTACATTTTCTTCCTATTATTTATTGGAATAATTTTAAACTACTCTCCCTGGCAGAAAAATAATGGGAGCACTAGAAATGTTTCTCAATGACTCTCCTTTTTGGAATAATCACAATTTTGAAATGTTAATTCAGAGGACCTCTTTTAACATGACTTCATGAGTGTTTATTGAATGTTTACAAGGTTCTGGATTTTTTTTAAGGATACCATACCTAATTTTCAAGACATTATTGGGCTGTTCCTGATGGTGCAGAGATTGTGATGCAGGTGTCCATAAACAAATAGCTGCTCTTTTGTCATATTGTAATTTTTGAGAATTATTGGGAAAAAAATCAAAATCATTCTTACCAAGAAACATATCCACATGTACACAAATGAAACCAAGGAACTAGAGTAAAACTAGCTCCCAGCATCCAAATTTCTCTTCTTGCTTATAAAGGACATTGTCAACACCAAGAAATGCAAAAGGGACCGGTAAGGTACAAAAGGTGAGAAAGAGTGACTCAACTGTTTACAAGATATCATGTAGAAGAGGAATGGTTCATAAAAATCAATGTTCTAATTCCTTCCTCGGCCCTTGATTCCATTGTTCTTATGATCTCTATTTGGAAATAATATGGTTTTACAAGAGATCTTGTTATGTGTGGTAATTTAGGCAAAGGACGTGTGAGCACTTTAAAAAGAGGAAATTTTTTACTTAGAAAGAATGAATGCCTCAAAGTAAACTGCACGACTAAGCAAATATTCATTTCACCAGTCCAGAATAAAATGTCCATTCTATGCACGTGGAGATAACAGCCTCCATACTGAAGAAACACAAAAGGATGTCCACTTTAGAAAAATATGTAATTCCAAAGCTTCATATTTGTCTCCATCCCCTTGCTTTCACTTAATATATATTTTTAGTGATGCATGTCAATCATACATGAACATATAGAAACCTGTCACCAAGAATAGAAATCTCATTATAAAAAATTAAAGGGGCATAACACCTAAGTGTCGTCCCATACACATATCTCCATCAGAAACTTGAATTGTGATTCCCTTTTAAAAATTAACAAGAATATATTTAAAACATGACTAATGCCTAGTATCCATGGATTAACTCTGTGTACAGTTACAGACATACCCACGATTAATAATGAATGTTTACATTCATTATTACATTCATTATGTTTACATCATTGTAAACATAATGTTTACAATAATGATTGTTTACATCACTCGGAGTTCTGTTTCAAGGAAATATTCCAGATTTTCAGGACACAACTGTGCTGATCCTGACGGCAGTGGGATTGTGATTCAGGTGTCCATATATGAATACCTGCTTTTTGACATATTGTAATTTTTGAGAATATATTGGAAATATTTTGAAAAAAAATTTTGCAAAGAAACAGATCGACATATACAAAAATGAAACCATTGTACTACTGTACAAATAACTTACAACGTCCAAAATTCTCCTATGGCTCATGACGGACCATGCCAACACACAGAAGGGAAAGAGGGATGTGTATGGTCCACAAGGGGAGAAAGAGTGAATCAACTGTTTTCAAGATATCATGTAGAAGTGGAATGGTTCATAAAAATCAAGGACCATTTCCATCAAGCAGAGTGGCCGCCCTCCATCTATGCACTCCAGAATACATCCTCCATACTGAAGAAACACAAAAGGAAGACCACTTTAGATTGGTAGGTAATACCAAAGCTTTATTTTTGTCTCTCTCCCTTGCTTTCCCTTAATATATATTTTTTGTGATACATGTCAATCATTCATGAACAAATCTAAACCTTATACTGAGAGTAGAATTCTCATAAGAAAATAAAGGGGCATAACACCTAACAGACATCCCATACACACATCTCCAGCAGAAACTTGAATTGTGATTGCCTTTTTAAAAATTGGCAGGAACATCTTTAAAATATGACTTATGACTTGTATCCATGGCTTAACTGGGTATAGAGTTCTAGATATACCCACGATTATCAAAACAAATATGTTTATTAATACATATTAAACCACTATCTTTCATATCCAATGTGTACATTCTCTGGTCCTTCTTATAATCACAGAGGTGCACACTCTTCTTTTCAATCATTATTAAAAGTTTTCAACAGCTCTTTAAGAATTATAATATATAAACAGAATCCAGAACAGTAAATAAAATATTATTCAGCTCTCAATCCATTTGTTGACACTGCCATTCAAAGGTGCTTTTCTCAGCATCCTTGAACAACATTTTCCATTTCTCTCTCAGTTATCTTCATGGCTCATCCCATAGTGCATCACGTGGAAAAAGGGAAAAATACATGGTTTTTTTTAAAGCTATTGAAAAGACTTTATTTTAAAATTATGAATGGAAACATATTAGATTGAAGGAGAATGTTGATTTGAAAAGGGATTTTAGGAAAGACTACGTTTAATATAATCAATCATAGTAAAGATTAAGAATGCAAAGGCACATGTAAAGGAAAATAATCATTCTGATTTTAGGGAAATAAATTATTAAAAATTTTTAATTACTTTATTCCCAATGAAATTGTGGAAATTATAATCTCAAGGGGTGAAATAAATTTTTGTTTCATCGTGCAGTTGGCATTGAGGCATTCATTCTTTCTGAGTAAAAAATGTCCCATTTATAAAGTGCTCATACGTCCTTTTGCATAAATTACCAAACATAACAGGATCCCTTGGAAAATGATATTATTTCCAACTTGAGATACTCAGAGCAATGGAATCAAAACCAGAGGAAGAAATTAGAATAGAATGAGAAAGTATTGCCATCTCAATGAATAGCATTCAATATCAAAGTTAGACCATCACCAATATATCTCAGATCAGGGCCATGGATAAACTTAGCGTTTGAAATGAAATCGAACTTCTACATTGGATTTCAAAAGGACTTGCCAGGGTGGAGTGTGGCACACCAAAATCCTGGTCATCCGGCCAATGCAATCCCAGGAAATATGGCCAGCATTCATGTCCCTTTTACTGGCCAGTCTTGTCTTCTTTCTGCTCCTTCAAAGCAGGAAACTTACCTGGGTGTGACCCAAACACTTTTGCAGAATAATTATTCAGACCTTGTGGGCATGGAGAACAGGCTGTTTGGAAATGACAGCAGCAGGAGAGAAAGCACGGCTAAAAACAGAAAAGAGGAGAACAATGGAATCCTGGAGGAAAGAATCCATGCCCTGATTTCCTTGTGCGGTGTGGTGCGGTGCTTTTTAAAAATTGGAATTGAGAGAATACACCATTACACAAATCAGGAGTATGTGGAAAAATTAAAACCCAAGAGACTTCACTACAGACACAGCTTATAAACCCAAATAGCCAGATATGTTGAAGTCAGGGTATGTAATTTTATATTAAACACAAAGTATGGTCAGTGGGTGGTGGAAAAAATGCAATAATATTTTCTCCTGAGCTGGGAGAAAGATTCCAACACATGTGGAGTCATGCTGGGGTTTAGAGGTTTCAGTTTACTGACCAACCGCATTAAAGTTCTTTTTTTATTTATTTATAGATTCTGTTAGAAATATATATTAAGGAAAATAAGAATGTGGCCAATTGGAGGTGAAAATTAACAATAAGCCAGTTTAGAATGCCAGTGTTCTTGCATAGAGAAATTGGGAGTATTTAAAATAAAAATAAATCAATTTTAAATCTTTGTTGAGACATACATTTTAAAAGAATAATTAATTCTATATTTTGGTATATAAATCTATCTTTAATTAGGCAAAAATAATTTTCCCGGTTCCCTGTTGATGTTAATTGGAAAGGAATGGCTTTAACCTTTTAAATAGTAAACTCTGTTAAAATAAAATGATACAAATAGAAGAGTTCCTGGGCAATGCATTTTTTTACCTTAATTTTTGGGCTACGTTTATTTCCTAATAGTTATTGGAATGATATTAAACGACTTTTACTGGCATAAAAATGAAGGGAGCACAAGAAATGTTTCTCACTTATTCTCCTTTCTTGAATAATCACAATTTTAAATCAATAATCCAGAGGACATCATTTTACATGAATTCACAATTCTTCACTGAATGTTTACACTTCTCGGGGTTTTGTTTCAAGGCAACATTCCTGATTTTCTGGACACAAATTCGTTGTTCCCTATGGCAGAGAGATTGTGATGCAGGTGTCCATATATGAATACCTGCTTTTGACATATTGTAATTTTTGATAATGTAATGGAAATATTTTTTTAAAAAAATTTTTTTTTCAAAAAAATTTTTTCTACAGAAACAAATCGACATATACAAAAATGAAACCATTGAACTACTGTAGAATAACTTACAGCCTCCAAAATTCTCCTATGGCTTATGAAGGACCATGCCAACACAGTGAAGGGAGAAAGGGACGTGTATGTTCCACAAGTTGAGAAAGAGTGACTCAACTGTTTAAAAGTTATCAGGGTAAGACAAAAGGTTCTCAAAGTCCAGGACCAAATCCATCCAGCAAAGGGCACCGTACTCCATTTTATGCTTGGGAGATTGCAATCTTTGATAATGAAACAACACTAAAGGAAGCTGAATTTAGGGAAACAGGTAATTCAAAAGATTCATATTTGTTTCTCCACACCATGTTTCACTTAATATATATTTTTAGTGATGCATATCAATCATACATGAACATACAAAAGCTGAAGCTGAGAACCAAAATCTCAACTTTAGAAAATTAAGAGGCATGACATCAAACAGTGGTCCAGTACACACATCTCCAGGAGATCGTTGAATTGTGATTCCTTTTTTAAAAATTGGCCAAAGCATCTTTAAAATATCACTAAGGCCTATTATTGATGGCTCAACTAGGGTGTAAAATTTCAGACATCCCAACTACTTTTAAACAAGTCTGTTTAATTAATACATATTAAATCACTGTCTTACTTATCAAATGCGTACATTCCCTGGTGCGTCATATATTCACAGATGTGTGCACTCTTCTCTTCAATCATTATTAAACGTTTTCAAAATCTCTTTAAGAATTAAGATAAATAAAGAGTCCAGAAGAAGAAATAAAATATTATTCACCTCTCAATCCATTTGTTGATACTGTCATGCAAAGGTGCTTTTCTCACCATCCTTGAACAAATTTTTCCATTTATCTCTCAGTTTTTTTATTAACTCATCCCATAGTGCATAATGTGGGCAACGTGAACAATACATGGCTGTGTTAAAGCTGTTGAAAGGACTTTAATTTTAAATTATGGACTGAAACGTATATTAGATTGAAAGAGAATGTTGATTTGAAAAGAGATTTTAGGTAAGATTAGATTTAATATGATCAGCCATAATAAAGATTTTAGAAGGCACAGATATATGTAAAGGAACATAATCTGTTATATTTAGGGGAAATTAATAATAATAAAAAAACTTTAATTATTCTATTCCCCTGGAAATAGTGGACCTTATAATCTGTAGGGGTGAAATAAATTTTTGTTTTATCTTGCAGTTTACTTTGAGGGATTCATTCTTTCTTAGTTAAAAATGTCCTTTTGTAAAGTGCTCACTTATACTTTGGCTAAATTACCACACATAACAAGAGCGTTTTAACACTAAAATCCTGGTCATCAGGCCAATGCAGTCCCATGACAAATGGCCAGGATTTGTTTCCCTGTTACTGGCCAGGCTTGTCTTCTTTCTGCTCCTCCAAAAGAAGGACCTTAGCTGGATGTGGCACAAACACTTCTGCAGGATAATAATTTGGACCTTGGGGTCATGGAGGAATGGGCTGTTTGGAAAAGATAGCAGCAGGAGAGAAGACATTGCTAAAAACAGAAAAGAGGTTGTCAACGGAATCCTGAACAATAGCAACCATCCGTACTGCCTGCTCCAGTGCTGCTTGAAAATTAAAATAGAAAGAAACCTCCAATAGGCAACACAGGAGTATGTGGAAAAATTAAAACTCAAGCGTCTTCAGTAAAGAAACTTCCCATAAAAATAACTATCTAGATCTGTTGAAGTCAGGGATTCAAAGTGTACATTAAACTTAAAATTTAGTAAGTGGCTGTTGGAAAAATTGTAAAAATATATACTCATGTTCTTTCAGAAAGTTTAAAACACATGTGGAGTCATGGTGGGAATAGAGGTTTGACAATTCTGACCGACTGCATAATTTTTTTTTTTAATGTATAGATTCTATAATAAATATGTAATAAGGAAAACAGGAATGTGACCATTTGGATGTGAAAATTAACAAAGAGTCAGAAGAGAATGACAGTGTTCTCTCATAGAGTAATTGGGAGTATTTAAAATAAAATAAAAAAAAATTAAGACTTCATTAAAATGTACATTTTAAAAGAATGGTTAATTATATATTCTGGTATATAAGTCAATCTTTACTTAGGGAAAATGAATTTTTACCCCTACCCTGTCAATGTTAATTGGAAAGGAAATTCTTTAGCCCTTTTATATAGTAAACTCTGTAAAAATAAAAGACCACAGGTAGAAGAGTTCCTGTGGAATGCATATTTTACGTTAAATAATGGACTACATTTTCTTCCTATTATTTATTGGAATAATTTTAAACTACTCTAATTGGCAGAAAAATAATGGGAGCACAAGAAATATTTCTCACTGCTTCTCCTTTTTGGAGTAATCACAGCTTTGAATCGATAATTCAGAGGAACTCCTTTTACATGAATTCATGAGTGTTTATTGAAAGTTTACTAGGTTCTGGATTTTTTTTCAAGGAAACCATTCCTGATTTTCAAGACATTATTGGGCTGTTGCTGATGTCACATATTTTGTGGTGCAGGAGTCCATATACAAATTTCTGCTCTTTTGTTATATTGTAATTTTTGAGAATTATTGGGAAAAAAATCAAAATCATTCTTACCAAGAAACAGATCCACATATACACAAATGAAACAAAGAACCAGAGTAAAACTACCTCCCAGGGTCCAAATTTCTCTTCTGGCTTATGAAGGAACTTGCCAAAACCTAGAAATGCAAAAGGAACCAGTAAGGTCCACAAGGTGAGATAAAGTGACTTAACTGTTAACAAGATATCACGTAGAAGAGTAACGTTCATAAAAATCAAAGACCATTACCATCAAGCAGAGTTGACGGTCCTCCATTCTATGCACGCAGGATTACTGCCTCCATACTGAAGAAACACAAAAGGAAGACCACTTTAGAGAAATCAGTAATTCCAAAGCTTTATTTTTGTCTTTCTCCCCCTGATTTCCCTTAATATATATTTTTAGTGATGCATGTCAATCATTCATGAACATATATAAACCTGACGCCTAGAGTAGAAATCTCATCATAAGAAAATAAAGGGGCATAACACCTAACAGTCGTCCCATACCCACATCTCCAGTGGAAACTTGAATTGTGATTCCCTTTTAAAAAATTGGCAAGAACATCTTTAAAACATGACTAATGACTAGTATCCATTTCTTAACTAGGTGTACAGTTCCAGACATACCCACGATTATTAAAACAAATCTGTTTTATTAATACATATTAAACCAATATTTTTGTTATACAATGTGTACATTCCCTGGTCCTTCATATAATCACAGAGGGGTGCATTATTCTCTTCAATCATTATTAAAAGTTTTCAACAGTTCTTTAAGAATTATAATAAATAAAAAGAATCCAGAACAGTAAATAAAGTATTATTCAGCTCTCAATCCATTTGTTGACACTGCCATGCAAAGGTGCTTTTCTCAGCATCCTTGAACAACTTTTTCCATTTCTCTCTCAGTTATTTTAATAACTCCTCCCATATTGCATCATGTTGACAAAGTGAAAAATCCATGGATTTGTAAAGCTATTGAAAAGACTTTATTTTAAAATTATGAACGGAAACATATTAGATTGAAAGAGAATGTTTATTTGAAAGGGTATTTTAGGTAAGATTAGATTTAATACAATCAATCATAATAAAGTTTTAAGAAGGCACAGGCACATGTAAAGGAAAATAATCAGTCTGATTTTACGGAAAGAAATTATTTTAAAAATTTAATTATTTTCTTCCCTATGAAATTGTGGAAATTATGCTCTCAAGGGGTGAAATAAGTTTTTCTTCATCGTGCAGTTTGCACCGAGTCATTCACTATTTCTGAGTAAAAATGTCCCCTTTGTAAAGTACTCACACGTCCTTTGCATAAATTACCAAACATAACAGGATCCCTTGGAAAATCATATTATTTCCAACTAGAGATCCTCAGAGCAATGGAATCAAAGGCAGAGGTAGAAATTAGAATAGAATGAGAAATTATTGCCATCTCAATGAAGAGCCTTCATTATCAAAGGCCACCAAACACCACATATATTCTACATTAGGGCAATGTGTAAACTTTGTATGTAAAATAAAATCACACTTCAGCAATGGATTCCAAAAGGGCTCGTAGTGGGGTAGTGTGGCACACCAAAATCTTGGTCATGCTGCCAATGCCGTCCCAGAATAAATGGACAGGATTCATTTCCCGGTTACTGGCCAGTCTTGTCTTCTTTCTTCTCTTTCTAAGCAGGAACCTTAGCGTTGTGTGTCACCAAAACTTTGTCAGCCTAATTATTTGGACCTTGTGGGCAGGGAGAAAGGGATGTTTGAAGAAGACCGCAGCAGGAGAAATGGCACTGCTAAAAACAGAAACGAGAAGAAAAATGGAAACCTGGAGGAAAGAATCCAAACTCAGATTAACTTGTGAAATGTTGTTTGGTGCTTTTTTTGTAAAATTTTGAAAGAAAGAAAACTCCTCTAGACACCTCAGGATTATGTGGAAAAAATGAAATCACAAGAGTCTTCACTGCAGACACTGCCAATACAACCAACTAGCCAGAGGAGTTGAAGAAGGGTCTCAAAGTGTATTTTAAACATAAAGTATGGTCAGTGGCTTGTGGAAAATTGCAAAAATATTTTATTATGATCTGTCAGAAAGATTGCAACACTTGTGGTTTCATAATGGGGGATAGAGTAACGAGTATCCTGTCTGACTGCGTAAAAGTTTTTTTTTTTTTTTTTAAGTTGTAGATTCTGTTTGAAATATATATTAAGGAAAATAAGATTGTGGCCAA